>CAJQUW010007923.1:0-12611 GCA_907163375.1 Prostheceraeus crozeri | reverse complement strand
TAATAAAGCAAAAATAAATATTATGAAATGAAAATCATCTTCAGCATAGAATGATAAAGCTGGTATTCAAATCTTATTATGTTTTGAAAAATGCAGCAAACCGAGCAATAAAACTGAGTTGAAAAAACTATGGGTCCATTTTATATTCCTTGAAAAAGAACTTACAAATAATGATAAACCAAATTACTAAACAATCCAGAAACACAAAACTATATTAGATGCTATGTCTACTCGAATCAAACCTTAATAAAACTTACCAAAATCTATGCAATTTGAAACATTCTAATTCATTTATAGAGGGAAAAACAATACCTAGATTTTTAACTCGGACAAAAAAAATATGTCAACAACCTTTTCGATATTTAATTTTCACCAGATAGATTATCCTTTTTAATTTAGATAGAAATTTTGTGATCTTTTAAGAGGAGCAATTAAATCATTATGCTGGCAAGAAGATCTCATAAATAAAAAGCATGTTAGATAGAGTTGGTGCAAGAAAATCTCTTAGACTTAAAACAATTAGAAAATTGTTATCAACGGGAGTTAAGTAGGAAACAGGTTTATCGAAAAACCAAAAACAGAAACTACTGTATTTTTTACCAATGATCCACAAGAATTACTAAATATCATAAATTTTTACTATCTGCAATAAAAGAAGGACATGATTCAAGTTTCAATGAAATTCTTGCTATATTGAAAAAGACTGTTAGAAAAGAAATCTAAGATGAAGAGGATCTAAAAGTGAGCTGAACTATGTTGTTTCTAAATTTTATCTATGAATTTTATTCATGCATTTTATCTATATTTTGTATCTACGATTTATACTATAATATTTATTCAAAATTTAACAAAAAATGTCCTTCGAGAGAATTATCATGCATTAGATTTTGACAAAATTAATAATCATTTAGAAATCTAACAGAGATTTGGTTCATCACAATTTAGTACGATGTTTAAAATTAAAACAACTACGTCATCCACACAACTTGTAATTAGAACCCATTTCTACATTTGAACAAATAAAAAATTATCAAATTGCTTTTGACTAGTTTCTCCACATTTAACACTATTCCAAAATGTTAATAAAAGATGTGAATGATCATTTAATATTCTACTGATAAACAAACCATGGAAAATTACAAATTTTGTTCCTGGTTCTTACAGTTGAATCAATTCAAATGAAATTAAGATACATTTAGGTATACCATTAAAGATAAGAATCAATTACATTTCGCAGTTGAACCGGCAATAATAAATTTTCTCTTACTTTAGACGAAAATCATCAAGTTGATTTTAATCATGATAGATCATTGTCAAAGCTATTAGGATTTAATAAACAACCCTATAGTCAAGGTTATCATTTAGGTGAGAAGATTCCAAAAATAACTGAAATAAATTCAATTGTTGTACATTGTGACATTATTGAAGGAGGATATATACAAGTGGTAAATTATCATATTTCATAATTCAGATTTTCCCAGCTTTTTTTACTGTACCCATTGGTTATAGATTAAAATGCATTTCCAATGTAACAAAAATATATTTTTTAAAAGTAATATTTAATATATTTCCCTATTACAAGAAAAACTATTAACAACATTAACATTAAAATCATGCACTGATGAGAAAGGACAAGAAATAAATTTTGGAGGTGAAGAGATTATGATAGATCTTTTGGTTCGAGAGGTATAAACTCCCGTTCGGAAGGTAATAAACTCCCGTTCGAGAGGTATAAACTCCCACGCGAAGCTAAAGAAGTTTTATTTTCTTCTTCTTCTTTAGAAACAAAAAAAATAAAAAAATAAAAATAATTTTTTTTATTAAAAAATGAGTGAAGTACCCCCATTAAATAAAAAGAAACTTAAATTTAATCATCATCCAAATTTATCTAATAAAGTTTTGTCAGTTATTTGTGGAAGATCAGGTATAGTAGGTAAAAAACATATCTATTATTTAAAATTTTAACGACTCCACAATTTTTATGGATTATAACAATCTTAATAAATTTATACAACAACGGCAGGCATCCACAAAAACAAAAAGAACAAAAAAATAAACAACAAAATAGAAGAACAAACACTCAACCCCCGTCTATCTAACTCACCAACACAACAATCATTTATTAAAATATGGATTTGAACAACTAATCACTTACAAAAAAAACAGCAATTGCTTCATTATTCAAAGAATATGAAAAAATCCTGGCAAGATGAAGAAGAGAAATAAGTTCAGTGGTGTGAAGAAGCAGCAAAAAATAATACACAGATACAAGTTGAATCCAATACAAAAAATAAGCATATAAAGCAGTACAAATAATAGATGATAGTGGTATAAAATATGCAAGATACCTAGTAAACTAGATAAAACAATGAAACATTGTGTAATTTTTGTTGCATGATTGTTCGTTAATTGGGATAGAAAAACAGTCAGTTCAGAGAAATATATGTTTTTTACACAAGAGTGTAGTAACTTGACTAGGAACTTTTTTAGACATAATAACTGTAGTGTTTTTGTTACATTTAACATACAAAGTATGTATTCATTAGACGGAAGTGTTATTAGAACAGAATGCAAATATATTTATAACTATTTGTAAATTTGAAATAGAATGCAAGAAACTTAAGTGATATCTGTTAAGAGATTTATGTGGTGGTGTAAGAAAGACAGTAAAGCATGAATTTTTTTTAAACGATCGTTTGTGTTGTAACAATGCTTAGGAGTCAAAAGATTAATGGCTCATTACAGTTATATAATATGATAAAAAAAGTTCATGATAGAGTTATAGAACATAATGTTTACCGCCACGGAGTGATGTAGTACAAAGTGATTAAAATATACAAATATAGTGTTATAATATTTTTTTTTAATTTTAATTGTATATATATCAAATTTGACACTATCTTAGAAATTAGAAAATGAAAAAGGGTTTTTTGTGTAAAGTATTGAGTTATTCCATCACTGCTGTGGTAAAACTTTTTTCTTTTTATCACTCAAATGGAAACTAAATTGCTAATATCTATGTCTTGTTCCTTCTTTTAAATACATTTTATTGTTTTATTGGTATTTTTTTTTGAATACATATGTTGAGAGTATTTAAAATAAGTCTATATTATTACATGCTGTTTTTATTTCATAGAATTAAACATAATACATTTTTAATAATCTTGGACAGGAAAAGTGTTATTCGATTAGCCACTGCAATCGGCCTGTTTTGTTTTTTGAAATTCCTTTATAATGTTTTATGTTGTTTTTAATATTATTAGTTGTGTTTATAACGTGATAACATCATTAAGATTTTAAAAATAATAGCTTCTGTTACTGAAATCTTCATTTTCCATCTAACTCATCACTACTTTTACTTAGCATAATTCTACAATCAGAAGGAATGAATGATATCTTTTATTTTTATTAATTTCTTCATCAACGTTTGTCGTTAGTGTAGCAATTATTACGGTTATTGTTTAATTCCTAAGAAAGAAAACAGAGAATCGGTATCTGTAAAGTTTGTAATTTATAGTTTTTTGCCATAAGCAGGTGCTAAATAATCATATTATAGAATCTATACATAAATAGTTTAGCTCTAATTTTCTAATATAGTGAATCCTATAAAGATTAAACTTATCATGTTTTACGCTAAATTGATCGACGTCCTAAATGTACAGCACATAGTTAGTTCATCACTAAATCTGCAGTAGTTCTTTTATATGTTTTAGGTTTCCTTGTTTAAATTTTGAAACCTATCTTCTATCATAAACTATTTCAATATTTTGTCTATTACGCACATTTTCTAAAGTCTTACCATAAAATGCACTATATTTATTCATTAATTTGAAGAACACGTTTCTCCAATAATCATCTTTATTTCTTTTAGCTATTTTACGTTTTTTCAATATTGAACTCACTATATAATCTTTTAAGCGCGACCTAGATTTTTGATAAAATAGTTTTCGATGTAATTTTTTGTTAGATTTTGGTGGGTGAGAATCATTCCATGATCGAAATACCAATCTAGCATTCTCTCCTCAACACAACCATACTTTTCTCCTTTATTGCTTTGTGTTGTTTGAGTTACATAAAGTTTTTTTGTTTGGTCTGTATTATCTTTAGAGGAATTATATAGATTTTTGATAATCTGCAAAAATCTTCTATATTGGGGAATTTTGTTTTCGGTGGACATGAGGAAAGGAAATGGGGAAATATCTTTTGTTTTATCTTTTATGTCATCAGGATTGTTGACGCTCTTCATTTCAGTACTAAATCAACTTCATATATATAACCATGGATTATAATTTCATCATATGTTTTTGTGTTTGATAATCTAGAACGTGGCGAAAGCACCTAGCCTATGTTCTAGGTAGAAGCCTATAATAGTAAGACATCTCTGATGTCTTGTGTTACTACGAATATTACACCATGACATTTCACCTGTTGGTAATTCTTGTATCATGCAAGAAGATAAGGAAGAATATAAGCTATTTAACATCATAATGATAACAAATAGTTTTCTCTCATGAAATTCATCAACTGCTTGCTTGACTATCTTCATTTGATATAAGTCCTCTATATTTTGATTAAACAATTTTATAAACTGATCACTTTCTTCTGGAGATAAAGGTTTCATTATTCCATAATCTTCAGGATTTACTTTTGATATGTAACACAGTACATAACGATTACCTAAAACTGATGAAACTCCACCTCTCTAATTCCAGATTCAAAACAATAATAATTTATCATATGTATTTTCTTTATAATGTTTAAGTTTAACATTTGAGTATGTTTTAATCCTGCTAACCATGTTAAACCTGGTGTTGTAGGTACATAGGAGTATAGAGTAATGAGAATAACAATAACATGGATCTATTCCGTAATATTCTAATACACATATCACGAAAGTTTTCGAAAAGATCAGCTAGTATTAATAGTGTAGTTAACTCTATCTGAAGATTATTTCATTGTATACTAACATACATTGTTTTACAATTTTATAAAAAAACTCTCTCCAATTCTTTTCAGCTTCTGCATAATCTTCTTCAGATAATTGTTGATTGTTTTAATGTTGATTTAAATTTATTTATTGAGGAAGTTGTTTTTCTTTTTTCTCGCCATAATTTTATTCACGCAGAATTAGAATTAAAATCAGTCCTTCGACTGTGAACCACAAGTTTTATCTCCAGTTATATATGTCTTCGAATTCTGCATGTGAGCCGCATTGAAGTCAGGTCTATCTACTCATACGGAAATATGCCTCTTTTAAAGGTTTTGAATTATATTTATTTAATATTTTACATTGTTCAGGTTTCAAAGTTTTTCCCATAACATCTAATGAATAAGGAGTAAAAAATCTAAATGCATCTAAAATTCTAATACAACCTAATTGCATTGAAAAATATTCTTCTTCTGTTTTACATAGTACATTTATTTGTTGGTTGTTTAGTAATTTTTTCAGATGAATATAAATCTTTCATTACTAGATGGAAAATCATATTTTGAAACCATTGTAGAAATATAAAGGAACAAAGTTATATTTAAATTTATTAGCATTAATTGGGGATTACAAAAAGAATTATGTGCAGCACCTCTATATAATCCATTTAGATGATCATGATCTTTTACCTTATTCAAGATCTCTACCTCTGCCATTTTTATAAGTTTTTGTAAATTCTTTTCCCCAGTAATAACAATTTGTTTCATTAATAAAAATTAATTTTTCTTTTTCTGTTAATGGCATCATTGAATATTTGTTTCAAGCAATTGTGAAAAATAATTTTGTAATTCTTCTTACTTTCTTTGTATAACATTTTCTGAACCTATCTTCACCATAGTAATTGAATTAAATATTCTGATTTAAAAAATTTCAGGAAATAATTTGAATGAATTGTACATTCCCCAACATAATGGTTTTTGTTACAAATAACAATTATTTTTCTTTACTTTTGTTTTCAGCTGTTTTTTCATAATATACAAACCGAAGGTTTCTAGGGCTTGGCTGTCGTATCATTTTCAGAGAATTATAATTTTCAGAATCGAGGTGAAGCCAGTCCTGGCCTGGAAGACATTCCGATTGTCCCGTGATTTTGTGTCATAGTTAACATTATATGCTTCGAAATCTCAATATAATTGTAAAGGGTACTTTATTTTTTGAAATACCATTTATTGTATTCTAAATAATCATCTTTATGGAAAAAGTATTATGAACGCTTCATTTTGTTGCAATTCTCCAAATGTCTATTCATTTCTTCTTTAGTTCTAAAACTTGTCATACATTGAAGGACAACAGGAAAATTTGTATTATCTGAAGTTTTTGTAAATATAGACAAACATCTTTAACACAATATAAAATGACCCTGATAATATAATCATATTTTCGTTGGCATTTGTTGTTTGTTTGTGTTTTAGTGTGTCTTGTGACTGGTTGTTTTGATGCTGTCTGTTTAGTTTTTCAAATTTTATCTTTGAATATTTCATGTGTTTCATCAAGTTTCTTTTGTAAGATTAACATGGTTATTTCGATGAAAAATTTTGATTTAATATTTGTAACTGATAATCATGATTCTTTATCATATTGTTCTTTAATGTATTGTATGTAGACATTCTTTTTTAAAGATTCATTTATTTTTTTGATTTGGGATTTCATTTTGTCTTCATTAATTTTAATTCTTTTATTGTCTTCATTATTTTCTTCATTTAAATTTTTGAATCGTTTCTATCTTTATTTTGATGATTTATGACCAGACATATTCTTGTACGCTAATATTTTTGTTTTTGTTTGTTGTTGATAATCTGTTTTACATTTTTGTAAACTTTCATTTAAATTTGTGTAAAAGTATTTTGTACTTTTGTTGATATTTCTAAAGATTTAAAGATAAATAATCGGTGATAGAGATCATAAATCATAAATTATAATTACGTGTCGCTTTATATTTAATTATAGATTTACTATCATTATTTGGTGATAATGTGTTTTAACAATTTGATAATTTTTCAGTACATATTATATTTCCAATGCAGTAAAAAATATTATGATGCATGTAATTTCCTTCTATCATTATATACTATTTCTGATTGACATAAAATTTTATATTCAAATAAAATTTTTTTGAATCGTGAGTAAAGTGGAGAGTAAGTAAATTTTACCAATAGAAACATAATTCACATTTTAAATTCAAAAACATTTACTTCTATTAAATTTTTATTCTTTTTTATGGAAACTTTTTTAACCTATTTTAATCATATGGAAATTCATGTAAGCCATCAGAGAGATCGAAAATTCCATTTATGTATTATTCTTTATTATAATGGACTTAGTCTTCTTTCTTTATGTATATTCTGCAGGGATGTAAATGTGCTATGTGTGTGTGTGTCCCACAGAAACCAATAATCATCTTCATATTTTTATTCCGTTGATTATTTGTTGGTGAAACTGAAGGTAGTAGGAACATAACTTACCACCAGTATTATTTTTATATTTATCAATTACTATTTTTTCTTAGATAGCTTATTGTAACAATAATCTCCAACCTAGGATTCACGTAACTGGGCTTCAATTATACAAATTTTCTAATTTAAGTTTTTTTGTTGTTTTTTTTATACATTTGTTCAAATATGGGTATTGTATATCATTTACATTATGAATTTCTTGTGAATTTGTAATAAAATGTCCTTGATATTATTTCTTCAGGAATTCCATCAGGTCCATGTTTTTTGTATAAAGTAAATTCTACATTCAATATAAACATTTGAAAGATTTCTTAAATATATTATATAAAGATTGGTTAGAATGATCAGAAATAATAGTAAATAAGTTTCATCGGTTTCATTATGTTCCCATACTGGGCGAAGCCCTGGAAAGACATCTCTGATGTCCCGCCCGATTTCATTAAATAAAATGTATTTTATATCTGTTTATGGGCGTAAGCCCTAGAACCTTCGGTTCGTTCGGCTTCATCGGTTCGTTCAGCCTTCATCCTGTTTTTTTAATTTCGTTTAAATTTCATCTATTGTCGTTAAATTGCATCAGTATCGCTAAATAAGATATCTTCCTATATTCTGGTACGTGGCGAAGCCTTTAGATGAACCTTCGTTTGGTGTATGTCTCATCTTCACTATTAAAAACTTTTTTTTTTCTATTCCGAATGTGAATAATCATCAAACATTTTTTTGGTAACTTTTCTATATCAGTAGGCTAATGTTTTCTAGAATAGTTTTTGATATATTATTTAATTTTAATATATTTCCTTCATCAACTCGATTGAATCTACATTTTGTAAATGCAATTAATTTAATACTATTTAAATGAGATTGATAACTTCTTTTTGTTTGCAACTGTTTTTTTTTTACATAAGTTACAATAAACTTGGTTATTTTCCATTTTTTTTATTTTTTTTACTTGAGATAATATTTAAGGGGGAAAAAAAATTTTGTGTTTTAATTTTAGATTATTTATAAACATTCTAATATCAAGGTCTTGAGAGTTATTATATATTATTAATATAAATTATCTATATTTCACGTTCCTTTAGTTATTTTATCCTTTTTTTCTTTATCACATTAAGTGTTTTATCATCATTAAGTTTTATCATATAAGTTTTATCATATCAAGTTTTATCATATTAAGTTTTATCATATAACGTTTTTATCAAAAGATAATTTAAATTTTATTTTCACTAACAATTGACTTCTTCATCATCATCATCAAATTGATTCTTCATCATACAATTCATAAATTGTTTCTCTTCAACATCAATTAAATTACACTTTTTGGTATAGGATGCCATTTCCCCCCCCCACCTGTTCCATTGATAGGTTTTGCTCCGCATAACCATAATCTCTTATTGGCAATATCTAACTCTAATATTACATTTTTTATCTGATTATATAATATAATAGAGAGAAAAAATATTGGGTCTTTGATCTCTTTTGCGAAAATTTAATAACACCTCCGCGTTACAATAATCTGAATCACTCTTTTAGTTTTTAATTTTTTTTAAAGATGATGATTTAAAATTTTAAATTGAGTTAGAATGTAATTCCTAATTTTAAAATTTTGTAGACCCGACACTATAGTTGTCTAACAGTATCTTCAACTATACATCATTATTATTTTCAATTGTGAAGTTAAGAACATGAAAGTTTAGATAAATTTTGATTATATGATAGTAATTAATATCATGTACATCAGTATGAGATATAAATTTTTCTTCGAACTTAAAATTTTGTTTTATAATTACTAATATTTTTATAATCTTTTTTTACCATTTTTTGTACACCTTTTTTCAGATGTTTCAGAATTCAATCATTTATATTATCATCAATCATCATGTTATATTATCATCATTATTATTTATAAGATGTTCTTTAAGATCGGTGCAAAGCCCTAGATCCCTAGCCGAGTAACCTTCGGTTCGTTTATTAGTATTTTCAAAATTAATTATGAATGATGATTATGGTCATTGTTAATAGTTTAAAAGTGTATGTGTTAGTTCACATTTGTGGTTTTTGTAAGTCCTCACATATAAATTTTCTCGTGTGTTGAGCTAAACCATTTATATAAGATTTAATAAATTAGATGATCTTAAGTTGAATATAATCAGTTATATAAGTAATTCATCTACTCATATGCTTTGCGTTTGGTTTGCAATTTCCTAATGTTTCTTGTTTTATAAATTGTATCTCATCTATAATAAACTTGGCATAATAATTCTTCGTTTATGTTTTTTACTCTCTAGTTATGGAGATTAGTATATTGATTTTGATCGGTCAACAAATAATCTAATTTTTTTTCTTTTGTTCGAAAAAGATTTTAATTTTTTAACTAATTCTTTAATATTGAGTTATAATTGATAATTTTAGTTTCTATCCAATCAGTTGATTACTAATTGTGTAAACACTGCTCTAATTAAATCCAGATTGTATTAGAACATTATTATGACCTATTAATTAAAAACCATATTTTTTCTTTTGATTTAATTCCACATAAGCTACATCATTATATTTACTAACAATATCCAAATATAAATTTAATATGAATGGATCCCCCGGAAATAATACAATAATTAGTTTCTATAGAAAGGTAAACCTTTAGGTTTGTTCTTGCTAAATATTTCGGCTGTTTGTAATTGAGAATAAAATATTTTACAATCTATACGATGGATTATTAATTATTATTATCAAAGACATTTATTTTTTAAAATCCCGTTGATCTCGTCGAATAAGTAAGAACAGGATATGATGCTGGATGCGAATTATAATTTTTTTAAATTTGCTTTTTCCATTTTTTTTAATTTTTATTAGAAAAAATTTTATTTTTTTATTTTATTAGAGAAAAATTATATTTTTTTATTTTTTTGTTTAAAATGATGTTACCTTAAATGTTTGGTGGAGGTGCATATATCCCGAATAATCGTGAATTAGAAAATAGAGATAGAAAATTATATCATGAAAACTGGAGACTGTTTTATCTGGTCCATTAGCATCTTTTCTATTCTTCCGCAACAAAATACAGAGTTAACAATATAAAAACAATATGTTGCATACACAAATCAATGACTTAAAAGAAAAATATATAAACGATGTTTTGGTTCCACTGATGAATGAATTTAAATTTGCTAAAACTTAATGACAAATCATTAAACGAAAAATTATTAAACTTGATAAAAAGGATAGAGTGAGCTAGAAGCAGATATAGCACAAACTTTTTAAAAAAAAGTTTGCAGAACAATCAAAAAATTTTAATATTACTTTCTCTATAATTTAAAATCTGCAGTCAGTAAAAATTAACATCAGATACAACTATTAAAGAACAATTAGAAGATGAAATAGAAAAAACTACCTGAAAGAATTAAAAAAAATTTAAAGCAGAGTTTACAACTACATTCCAAAAAAAGTGTTGGTTGATGAAATTGAAGTTCTAAAAATTAATCAACAAATGAAAAAGATGAATAGGAATAATAAATGAAGTAAACTCGTCTTAATCAAAAGTTGATGCATTAAAAATGAAAAAATCTTTTAAAAATCAATCTAGAAAATGAATTATAAAGTGAAAAAAATTTACAAGGAAAACTCTAAAGAAAATAAAGAACTGTGTTACGATTCTGTTAAAAGACAATTAATTGTTCTTAAAATTAAAGTTAAATATCTCTTACAGAGACGGGTCTGGTCTTTTTTTGAAAGATGTATCAGCAAGAAAATGCTAATTGCGTTAATAGAGTGTAAAACGAATGATATAAAGTACATAATCACGTTACTTGGACGCGCAATAGAGATAAAGTGCAACAGACAATTAAATAAAGTTATCTCGAAGTGGTGGTTTGTCCAGGTTCACAAACGTAATTCTTAGCGAAAAATATTTGAATCGGACTGTAAAAGGGTCATTGTGTTTACTAACCAATCGGAGCGAAGCTTCCTCGAGGCATTAGCCGATCGTACCAAGGTTCCCTCAGGTTTACTAACCTATCGGAGCGAAGCTCCTCGAGGCATTAGCCGATCGTAAAATATTTTTCCCAAAAGTCAAATTATTCCCTAAAAATGCCTATAAATTATAAATACAATCATCCCATATGGGGCGCCTGGGCTCAGCCCTCCATTAAAAATATTTACATCAAAAGAAAATTACACAGAACATGCGCTGAAACGCAACTGAACGAATAGACTGAAATTGAACAATCAATGGTTCAACCTGTATTCTAAACACATATCGAAGCGTGGTTCAGTGACTCATTAGACGTTCACTCTCCCTCTCCTTCTACCGGATGGGGCGCCACAGTCTTGCTCCATGAATCATACATATTTTTTGCTGATCATAACCACTGCATACATCGAAGATTTTTAGCAGCATCGCACGCGAAAAAATGCATGGATGGGGCGCTCCTCAAAAAGTCCCTCTGCTTCGCTTTCGTACTTTCTGATTAGTAACGCCGCGTGTGCGTTGGAAGTCATATTCTAGGTCAAACTTATGTTATTCTGATGCGTTTATACAAAGCCTTGACTGGTGAAGCACTTTCATCATAACTGTGTCTCACTGTGTCGACTGAAAATAATCAATTGCCATATCTTTTATGAATTGCTTTTATCTTTGAATAAATGAAAATGATAAATGAAGTCGTTTCAAATTGATGCCAGTATTCTGTTATCAAATACAAATTTTTCTTTCCTTTACTTTAACTTGGAAAGTGTTCGAGCGATGATTTTGTTTTTAAGTAGGCTTCCGAAAGTAATGTTATTATGAAGGACCACAGTAGCATATTTGCAGTGAGGCTTATCATGTCATAAACAGGCATTTACATAGGCGCACATGAAATATAGCAGAGACCGTAGTAGATGATGGGCTAAGATGAAGACGTTTGTATTGCGCCCCACATGAGCAGGACTGCACGAGCCGCCACTGAACACAATCTTAAACATTTTGCTTCAAATCAAAGAATTGCTCATGAACCACGTATGAATCCTGTTTATCATTATGATAATAGAGAAACAGTTCACACGGAAGGAGCTGGCATCTTTTCTGGTATTGGAAATATCGTTAACTTAATTAAAAATAATAAAGATTTGATTACATCTGCTGCAAAAGGAGCAGCTGCTATAGGTAGTACAGCTAGTGCAATATCAAATGC
>CAJQUW010007921.1:0-51960 GCA_907163375.1 Prostheceraeus crozeri | reverse complement strand
AAGATGCTGCTAAGAGTCACGTGCAGACGAAACCATAGAGATGGATGGAGTGGCGAGCCGGCGAGCCGCTTTCTGTGTAGAGAGAGGACATGCATCGAACTCAACAATGTTTTCGACGGTAGCTTGTGCTCCTTTGATGACGCAACAGTCACTAAGTCAAGTCTGACAATAGCATCGTAGGTGAAGGCGTTAACAATGCAATCATCACGTCGAATGAAAGACTAATTATGTGAGGATTATCAGTGAGATACAGTGGCAAGCCTACTTATCTTTCCTCGGCTGCTAGATTCTACAATTTTTGATCAAACCCCCAAACATGATCGAGATGAATTGTAGAAGATCTAAATTTTCACATGCCACTAGAATAGTTAGAATCGGATAGTCCTAACAAAATCTACAGCCATCCGCGTCCACATATACTGTCATTCTAGTGACTCTTATAGGCAAAACACATCGCTTGAGGATTTCCGGGAAATCCGCCGTTGTAAACGATTTTTTTCTGTCAGGGACAGCGAAAATGCGCCGATATAGGCGAACCGCCGATATAGCCGAAGCCGATATAAGCGAACTCGATTATATGGAAAAGATAGGAAATTCTGCCGGGACAAAAAGAAACCGCCGATATAGCCGAAGCCGATATATGCGAATTCTACTGTAATTGCGTCCTTTGAAGCATGCTAGCGTTTTTTTTAAATTCATGAAATCTTGTAGACTTCAAATGATGACGTATGATAGTGAAGCAGCTGATCATGTTGATATTTCTTCTATCCTATGCGTCACATTTTCTGAGGATTGGAAATGGAACGAACACTTCCGTTATGTTGGAGAAACATATTTTATTCTTTCTGAAAACAGCAGACAGTCAACTTCCCATTTTAAAAGAAGTTCTTTGACTGTGTTTGTAATATTTGTAATACGCTCTCCGCCGTATTTCGTGTCACTGGTTGCATCGACGATGATTCATCAAACATCAAAGGCTAAGGAAATATCTTCTTTTCTATTATTAGGTGCGAGTATCACCCTCTGCGAATCGTTCTCTGACAGACAAACAATCAAAAATGTTTGCTGCGTTTCTCGACTGAATTCACACAAATAACACACAACGACCTGAGATCTTGTCTTTCACTTCTTGCCTTTGTTCCCCATCTCTTTCATGTATTTTTCATTGAAAATGACTGTGTCCCTGATTCTTGTAATGTTATCTGTACTGACATCATCATATGACTTCATGATTATTGCTTCGTAGTTGCACTATACTCCAAAAGGAAGTCAAGATTGGTTACTAAATGATAAAAAATCGCAAAATACTTCCTAATTGATTCAACTTTCTAAAGCGTCTAAAACGGATGTGTAGATGAAGATAATTAACAGAAATAGTTCATTTCGGACACTAATGTCTTCCAATCATATGTTAATGAGACTTAATCTCCGGGCAATATCAGAAAATAAGGGCGATTGTTCTAGAATATATTAATCTGCAATCACAGTTAGGAATCCATTTTCACGATCAGTAGTTGAAGAAGGAACTCTGATATCATCCTCAAAGATCACAACTGGAAATTCCTGTCTTCTCCTCTATCATGGAAGCAGACAATTTGAGTATCCAGCACTGCAGAGAAGACGTGGCTATTGAAGTTGATGGCGATCCCATTCAGCATCAGCCCACACAAGAGGAGCGTGAGAAAACGAAGCTGCTTGATCTGATCAGCAACAGTTCGGCTGCTGGCCTCTCTCATGTATTTTCCTCTTCACGAAGGACTTCAACGAAAGTAGTGTGGATGGTTTTGTTGATCTGCGGTTTCTGTGGATTCCTCTTAAATTATTATTTCATTACCAAAGAATATCTGCATGGACAAATTTCCACAACTCTTGAAGCGGATCCTGAAGGATTTCAGTGGCCTGATGTAACCATCTGCAATCCGAGCGCACCAATCCCATTTACATGGTCCGGATATGAACACCTGAATAGTTCCTGGCAGAATCTCACAGAAAGAATGAGAGAATCCATTGATAAAAGAGAATTCAATCCATTATTGAAATGGGATCGACTTGATGAGCTGAGGGTTCTTTTATCCAGTTTGAACGCAAAAACTTTCGGAATCGACTCTCCCGATATTTATTTGGAACATACTTCTGAAATGAACACTCAACGCTTAAGACTCGATGCGTTTCCTTTCTGGAATTTTTATTGGCGCATCTACAAGGATAGTACTATATATCTTGATACTCATGTAAATGTCTGCTACACGTTCAGACTTCCCAAAGAACCAAAGAACCAAAACAACACAGCAAATTCAAGTCAAATAGCATTTCAGATTTATTTGCCTCTGCACGATTACTTGACATTTAATCCTGTGTCATATCAAACGATCTCGATATTTATATCAAGTCCTGGACAGAGCATCTTTGATCTTGAGCGACAAGGTGTGGAAGTGCATGCTGTCGATGACAAAGCAATATATTTGAAGCAGACACGATATAGAAAGCTTTACGGAGGAAAGAAGTGCCTGAAGAAGCTTTTCACTTTCCAGTTATTTGACGTCACTCTCACAAGAACGTGGAACTACACTGGAGGTTTTGAGGAGTGTGAAGCTTATTACACGCAGAAAAGCTTTTCGGAGCTGCATTGGTGTTACCACAGTGGTCTTCCCATCTTCAAATTCAATTCTGCTACAAACCCACGTCTTTGCTTGAATTTGTCATCATCAAATATGACATACGTGAAACATCAGATGTCGTACCAGTATTATTATCTGAGCAAAACGTTTCGTGGTAAACGTTTTCGCTTTTGTCAACAATACACATTACAAAATTGTGATTTCCGGAAGTATGAGTATACTCACAAATCGGCAAATATTTTGGATTAAAAGAATAATGCACGCAACAATGCTGCATCATCAGCTGTGAAAGCAGCCATGAAACAAACAAATCGCTATCGGGGTTTGCGGCACCAGTTCGGTACAATAACAATTCGCATTCTAGCGGACAAACATCCACGATACGTTCATGAGCAGTTTCGATTGTCATTCTCACAATTCATTTCGAACATCGGTGGACTCCTTGGCTTGTGGCTTGGCCTCAGCGTCATCAGTTTATTCGAGTTCCTCGAAATTGGGATGCGAAGCCTAGCACTGCTATGGAGACACCTGAGGAGTAGAAAATCAGAATGATATGCTTGTCTTTCTCACGTATCTTGGTTCGTTGCAAGCAGAATTGTGACACTATCTGATGACAATTCGTTTCGGAATCAGAACATCAACATCTTGTCCGGCATTTCATGGTTCTATCTTCAGCAATGCTGCAAATGAAACACCAGAGCAACGTTCCAACATCGTCCGCACATCGCAGAATCATTGTGGAGAAGTCTCTTCTCTGTCAGACAGTATTTCATTGACTTGTGAACAGTGGCAGTCCGAGGGGGAGTGATGCCGTCGCGTCCCACCAGCCCAAACTTTGCTATAAAGGATTTGACCCCTCAAGTATCATCTTTCACTTTTGCAATTGCATTTCAACAATGATATTGATTGATCATCCTACCTAAAGTGCATATCTTGAGAGAGTGGTTCAGCAATTTCCACATTCGATCAGGTCGTTGTGTCACTTCGACCACTTCGACGTGTCGGCCGTCGCTACTGGGACTTCATCTGGTGAAAGTGAAGAGGACAAAGTCACCGTGAGCCAGCCCACAAACCCAAGCATAGACTTGACCATGAGAAGTAGCAGAGATTCTAGAATTTCTCTTCTATTTCGTTGGGATGACCTATTTGTATAGCGTCGGAAGAAAACTATAATGATGAGGATCTTCAACAGAGAACTCTTCCTCTTCTTTAAAGTCTTCTTTGAGTGAAAACTTTTGTTGTCATGTACGCAAATTCGTGACGTTCGGACCTTCATCTGCGCAAATTCGTGACGTCGATTCAGGCTCGCAGACCGAACCTAAATGAACCAGGCTTTTCACAACACTGTCCTGAGCACGCTTCAAGGTATCAATTGGAAAATCGTCAACACCCGCACTGGTTTAATCTTTATGCGAACTATGCGGACATGCGCACTTAAAGAACTTTTATCATCACCCTATCTACACTGCGACAAAGCTCTTTGTATTTGATTTTAAAGTTCTTCGATGGTTTACCAATATAACTACTGTTACATATTTTACATGTAAATTCATAAATATGATTCTTCATGTTACATCTATACTTATTTGGCAAAATCTTGCATTATTTTGCATATATTAGTAAAAATAATCTATCTATCCACTTGATATTTCATTCTTTATCAATATTACATAAAAATTTGTTCTTTAATAAATCATTGTTGCTTTTATTTTGTATAGTATTCAGGACATCTGCAATGAAATTGTGTGTAATATGACAAGAATTTCAAATGTCTTTGTTTAGTTGGTTGTCGATTTTTAAGTCCTTGCTTAAGTATTTAAAAAAGCAATATTCTCACTTCTATCCACATACTGATTTCAAGAAAATTTAGATGAATTTTCAATTGTACATCTATTGCGAACTGAGTACTTTTGTTGTCATTATTCAAAGCTTACAGAAATTTATTAAAATCATTGCCTTCTTTCGAGAACCATCCTACAATGATGTCGTCCTTAGTAAATCCTTAGTAAATGTTTGGAATGACATTGGGTCTAAAATTACTTCTTAATTTTTTCCAAAGCAATTTCCTCAGTCTAATTCATCAATATATCAGTTAACGGTGATGTAATATGTGTAAGATATGTATAGTCCGGCAGCCAGAACGAGTTTTTGCAGGGAATGAGGCCGAAAGTCAGACTTTCACAGAATGATGCCCACCCCATGTCTACTACGAATCGGCACGTCTGCCGAGTTCTAGTGAGTTCCTCTTCTTGTCAGACAAGATTAATGAAAAACACATGTAAATCCAATGGGGCGCAGATTGCAGTTTTTGGCTCAAATGAGATTTTGGATGTTTTCTCTGATTAAACGAAAAATACTAAGCCCAGAGTCATCATGTTTTTGGCATGGAATGTCTTCAGGTCATTTCCTATCATTTTCATGCACCCCTGTCTATATGCACGTAGCTAAACGCATCTAGATTTGGTGAGCCTCTTAATGATGGCAAACACAAACATTTTGAGCAACTTTATCCACATCCAACCACATCATCACATACATTGCCGATTAGATGCATGATAATAGCACATGCACATCATAGAAAATGACCTGAAGACATTCCATGGCAAAAATTATGACTCTGGGCTTAGTACATTTTGTTTAATCAGAGAAAACATCCCAAATTTCATTTGAGCCAAAAACTGCAATCTGCGTCTCATTGGATTTACATGTGATTTTCTTTGATCCTGTCTGACAAGAAGAGGAACTCACTAGAACTCGGCAGACGTGCCGATTCGTAGTAGGCATGGGGTGGGCATCATTCTGTGAAAGTCTCACTTTCGGCATCGTTCCCTGCAGAAACTCGCTCTGGCAGCCGGACTGTTGATGCACTAGAAGTTTGAAAGTAAACCATATTATGAAATCCTTCCTATATTAAAGCTATGTCCAATATAAAGGATGGTAGCAAAAGACGCCTTATCTGTCACCGTCTTCCGTGTTACATCACAATTCGTCAGACACCGCTTAGAAATAATTGCAAAGTGAAATGAAACTGTGTATGATCTCTATTTAGAGAGGTTCTAAACTTTAAAATGAAATTAATTTCTTTACTTTCTCTCGGAGAGTTCCAACGGAGAGCAGAGTTGTAACTGGAGAGTTCCAACGATCCAGTTGATCATTAGAAAATAATAATGATAATAAAGCGTTTATTTTGTTATGAATGGAAATCGGGGTTGACACAGGAAGATGCGGTTCATACATTTAAAGTACCGGGTAATTAAGTCGCATTTTATGCATAAAAATCAAAGTAATTGACATTAGAAAATAATTTATCGCTGATGCACTGAATCATAGCGTCGACACATACTGATAATAAAACCATTTGCTCTCCTTTGCGTTCGTAAGCATGGCATCAGAAACCGCCCAGTTATTGAAATTGGTGGCAAAAGACTGTTCAAAATGTGTTCTTCTTCAGTTATACGATCAAAGAAAATTGAGGCTATAACCATTCGACGTAGGAAAACATTCAGCGTCACATTCATGTCCACAAATGATTTTATGGAATCTTCGCTGCAATTTCTCCAATCGAGTACAGTCTGTCACAGATAGACCAGTAAATTAAGGAGCACAATGCTCAGCCAGCGATCAAACATAGGTGCAGTATACATGTTTGAGCTGATGCTTGCTTACAACCGGTTTCAATACTCGTATAGCATATGTGCGCTTCGAAGCACATTTTACAATGCTATCGACATGGTCGGACCAATTTCCACCTGAGTTGAATAGAACACCTAATACATTCAATGTATCAACTGCCATGGTTATTCCAGTTTGGTTGCTGTATTGCCCATCATAGTTTCGCTTTGGAATGATTAAAGATTTACACTTGATCTCATTGATAGTCAGATGCATTTCATGTGTCCATCGTAGCAGATTCTGGTGCTCAAGACTGATGTGGTTGTTTGTTGAATTAACGTAAACAGGAAAGCGAAGTGTGCTTTCATCTGCGTATTTTATCACATGACAAGTAGCCAAGTTTAAACATCGGAAAGTAGAAGTTGTCACAGCGCATAGATAGGGGCTCAAAAGAGACCCTTGCGGGACACCAGATGTAACATCTACAAGACTAATTTTTGTGATACCGACAGATATTGCTTCCTACCGGTTAGGTAGCTCATAATCCATTTGATTGAATTTGATGGATTACAATCAATTAACTTTCTTACTATCAAATCTGTCTTCAAAGAATCAAACGCTCTCGAGTAATCATACGATATGATTTGCACTCCACAAGTCTTTGGATCATCAATCGTTTTTGATATGAAGTCATCAAGAGAGATCAAAGCACACTGTGTCGACGATTTGGGTCGATAACCAAATTGGGTCTCATCATAATTATGCAAAATGCACTTCTTGATAGACCTCAATACAATTGCTTCTAACAGTTTGGCAGGGAATCTTAGGAGACTGATTGGTCGTATGTCACTTATTTTCAGAGATGGCTTCTTCGGGATCGGGCAAATAGAAGCGATTTTCCAAATTCTTGGAACAGTCCGTTCCTTGATTGACTGGTCACAAAGTTTATAGAGAGGCTCACTTATGAATACAGCAATTGATAAAAATTGATAAAAAGGCGCAGCTGCAAATTATATGTTCATGCTACTACAACAGGATGATATGTTTCTGATTGCGTGAAGCAAAGCAATCCTGAGATTATTAATATTTTGACACATTTATTGCTGAAAAAATGATCATACATTGCAATTCGACAATTCTCGTGTACGAAGCTTTAGATTATGGCCACGAGTTAAATGATCACATGACTGCAAAATATAGAAGTCACTCCAAGTTAAGTCAATTAAGTTATAATGCACTTTGTAGACAAAGATAAGTGAAAAGGTTATTCGTCTCCTCTCAAGAGTAAGCATATCAAGCAACGATAGTTTGGAATCATAGTCACTATAACATAATTTGCCACGCCGGCAAATATGTCTTGTGAAATAATTTTGAACTTTTCAATAATAATGATATCCCTGTTTAGACATGGGTTCCACACATGTGTGCAATATTCAAGACGAGGGCGAGCGTAGACAATATAGGCATTATTCAATAATTGAGGATGATTTGTTATGAAGCATTTCTAGAAGAGGTAGGCATGTGCCATGGCGTTAGAGGATCTCACAGTGTTTGCAAAATTTTAGATTGGTTGTAGATGTCACTCCAACATCACAAAACGTAGGTACTATAGAAAGGGAATCATCTCCCAAACCTTAGTCTTTTTCCATACCTCCACCAAAATTGATAAACTTGCATTTATCATGAGCAAGTGGGAACTGCCAATTATTAGACCAGACATCAGTCTGAGAAACCGATGATTGTAGGCTAGTAAAATCTCCGTTTCTGCTGCATTTATAAATTTTAAAGTCATCAGCAAAGAGAAGCATACTACAATCAGATGCAACTGATAGAGATTATATCGTTCACGTATATCAGAAAAAGCAGCGACCCCAGCACTGATCCATGTGGCATGCCACTACTCGCAGGCATTTCATTTTCAAATTATTTTCAATTATGACATTCTGATAGCGATTTGAAAGAAGTTCTTTAATCCAGTGGAACAGCTCGCTTGCTTTATTCCATAATTTCTCAATTTTAGCAGTAGCTTTTTGTGACAAATCGGGTCGAAAGCCTATGAAAAAAATGTACATGAATAACGTCGACGTAAAGACGAGAATTGATTTCCAATATATAGACACCTACTTATTTAAAAGAAAATAACAATCATGTTGAGTTGAAATGAATTGAACGCTGTCAATAAAATGCCGTCAGATGGCAATGTACAAATGAAAAGGAAAAATAATATGAAATTGTGTTTGCTATGTTTTAGATCCAATGACGTAGCCATAGATTCAACAAAAGTGGAAAGCAACCGTCTCTAATGTTTAGTAATGTTTAGTCAGGTTTTTGACAAGAACTGATTCGAGAATGTTGTGATTGTTGGTGCACGCAATGACTTTAAAATTCACTGTCTCCAACATGTGTGGATGGGCCGATAATTGTAAACCGGCTCTGAGATGCGAGTAACAAGATGTTTACATGCAGAAGTCTGGAAATGGTGTCAGTTGCTATCCATTTATGAAATTCACATTATAAACAAATTCTCCTTTCTTCCTCAGCCACCATTTCTTTTAAATGGAGTTGATGAAAACTTATGAAAGGATAAATAAGCAAACTGAATGAAGCAGAAGTACTCCTATTCACTTTTAATTGCCATTTTCCTGATGAGCATTTTTTAGTATACCGGCATAATAACGTTAGATTGTAACGGTACTTTTGGTGTTAAAATTTGAAACAAAGCCGTTATACCATAACGCCTAAATGTTTTACAGTGCACGTAATAGAATTGCGCTGTTTTCCCTACTTGTGTTGACTAGCCATAGATAGATGCATCGTTTTATATTTTAGATACATAGTTTTATCGGACAAATAATGCAGATATCCTCGGACGCTAGTGCGTCCACGGATAATCTGCATTATTGTCCTCTAAACTGTGACAATATTCCCATTATAATCATAGAAATTAACAATACAATTCCTGGAATGGAAATTGCATGAAAATTTTGGCACACGCCGGGGGAACTTTTGCGGACTGGTTTTCTTGTTTTCTGGTTGGCATTTTCAATTATCAAGTCAATTTGTGATCTGGATTGTTGCCCCTTGTCTGAAGATCATGTACACAATAGCAATAGTGAATTTACAAAATAGTGCAGCGACAGGATGACAAAGAAGAAAATCCTGTAAAA
The DNA here is from genome assembly GCA_907163375.1 of Prostheceraeus crozeri. Lineage (NCBI taxonomy): Eukaryota > Metazoa > Platyhelminthes > Polycladida > Euryleptidae > Prostheceraeus > Prostheceraeus crozeri. The sequence continues at coordinate 42,563 of CAJQUW010007921.1, read as the reverse complement.
CTCTGTATGGTCATCATTTTGAAACATCGCTCCTATAATCAACAAGAATATAATCAGACAAATACGCAACTTGTAATGTCGATTTAAAGAGCATGCATTGCTCCAGCTTGAAATCAGAGGCCAAGAAATCTTACAGTTTTCATTTTACTTTGAAAGATTCCCTTGTTCAATATATTTGAACAATTTTCAAAATCTTTGCATGCCTTCGAGTGATATGAGCCTCCAAAATATCATCACACTATATCACATAAGTCATTTAGTGATTAATTGAAAATTTCCGAAGACATTTCATTTATCTGATAAATGACTGTCGCTAAAGAAGCTTTCAATGTTTTTGTTCCAGAAGAACGGTAGGTTTCTTGACCGTTAGAAGGAGAAATTATCCAATAATTCGAATTTTTATCTTTGAATTCTTGAAATGTTCTTGCAACTAGTACATCACTACTTTCAATTATGACTCTGAGAACCAAATTTCAATTCGTATTCAAATATTGAAAAACTGGAAAATAGTTGTCAATGACTGCTACAAATAGACACAGTATATTAATCCATACAATAGTAGGCTATTTCACATGAAACAATGCCACCATCTCACTTAATATTGTCTTCATGAAAATCCTGCAATTTGCTGTCAACAACTTCCACAACCAACTTGGCAAATAGTTTGACTATGATACAATGTTTTAGATCGAATCTGATCTACAAACCATAGATTTTTCCATGTCCCTTCATTGTACATAGGCAAGATATCAAACTTCCATTCTAGTGTATTATTATCTACTTCTATGATTATAATTCATCAAATGTAATGGCTCGGACTATGTTAAAAATGACAACACTATGTTGAAAATGACATAGAACATTAGAATTCAAATTCCTAGCAGTGGAAATTCATGTCACATTGATCAAAACTTTCCAGACTACAGGCTGTATCTAGCAATGGCTAGTCAACATAAGTAGGGAAAGTATCGCAACTCTATCACGTGAACAGAATGGTGTGAATGCTTCATTCGGTTTGTTTATTTATACATTCTCAAGTTTCATCAAAAAAATGGTGGATGAGTAAGAAAGGAGAATTAGTTTATAATGTGAATTTCATTAATGGATAGCAACTAACGCAATTTGTAGTGAAAATGATAGAACAAATTTGTGAACATTTTCATCCGGAATGCTAATCTTCAGATGTAGATGTCCTGCAGAATATAGAACTCTTTTGCTAAGATGAATTATAATCATGCAGATATTTTGGCCGCTTAATCTGCATGTTACACCATGCTATGATTTCTACATTAATAGTGACCAGTCGAACATTTTCCCATTCCTGCATGCTCGCGCGTGTATCCTGATTTCATTTCATTTCTCTTGAAATTCCCTCTTCAGATTTCCAACCGGATTGCAGAGAGGAGGAGGAATAAGCCAGCCGCCGTAATCACAGCCGGTTTGTATGGCTGAGAGTCGCAGTCTCTGTGGCTTTAGTACAGAAGGTAAGATTGAAATGAAAGTATTGACGATAATCAATAAGCATCAGTTCTGTCGTGTAATGACAAAATGATGATTTTCCAGTTGAGAAACATTTAAGAACATTTTAATGAATTTTAGAATACTTCATCTTCTCCATTTACCTGGTTCTCTTCCCACTTCTAGTGAGGTCACCGGTGCGGATGCTCTTCCTCTACTGGACTCTATCCAACCTATCTCCTTCCCTCACTCTTGCGTTCTTCTGATCTTCCGTTATGCAGTCCTCTCATCTTCTCTTCGGCCTCTCTCTCTCTCTCGTTTCCCAAATTTCAACTGTCTCACTTTTCTTCCGACATAATATTCCTTTCTCTACACCACCCGTCTCATACGCGTCTTTCTCAACTTATCCTTCAAACTTTCCCACCTGCAATCACCTTCTATCATTCTCATTCGTCATTCGGTTCATCCTTGTCAGTCCCAGCATATTCATCTCTGCACTGTAAACTGTAGACAGCCAAAATCAGACAAAATAACAGCCAAAATGATCAGACAATTGCAACAGACAACATCAGACAATCAACAGCCAGAAGTGGCTGTTCAGAGCAGACAAGATGATTCGCCAAAATATCAGACAATTCTGTCTACTTTTCTAAAAGTATTGTCTCTCAAACTCAAAGTGTTTAAATATGATCAAACTATTCAACATAAGCTAATGGTAACTAGTCACTCCTAATCACATAGATTCTAACTCTGCTCCACTCATTCTTGCATACACATTATGAACAAATCTGATACTTTCATGTCCGTTGTGTCAATGTTAACTTTAACCCATTAACGACCATGTTCCCGCTGCGGGAACATTCTTTTAAGACATGATTATGAGCATTAAAGAACACAATAGGAAGGAGTTGGGCGCTAAAAATATACAACAATGATCCAAAAAACATATGTCTGACAGTTTCATGGTGATATAGTCAACAAGTTGCGTCATGGAGAAGGAGAAATCCATTTTTTTGAAAAATCATTTCAAAATTATCAATGGTGCTGATCAAATGCCTTCATAATTGAAATTTGGACCAACAAATCACATCAGACCGATGAATCGTGAGCTCCTGGCATGCTCCACCCATTGGTGACATATCTTTTGAAAAATTGATTATCTACTTCGATTCCCAGTTGTTTGAAAAATGTTCCCACAACGGGAACATGGTCGTCAGGGGGCTTGTGCACTAGAGATGGTCGGCTCTTTTGATTGATGCTCTGCAAGTAATTTTATCTTGGACGTGCGGCTACTTGAGTGAAATATCCGCGAAGATTGACTGTAAATTTGATGTTTCTGTGAGTTACATGCTGCAAAAAAGTGGTTGTACACGTGCATGCCTGTTTATTTTGAGTGTGATAAATCAAAGCTATTTCCGCCGAAGAAACGGCGAAACAGTGTAAATCAAACACACAAATCTCTCTGACCGTTAACTGTGCCTTGAGTTTCCATCAATAATTGGGTCGTAGGGCAATCCCCAAATTCTCAGGCAGACTATGACATTGTTAACAGCCTCATTGTACTGAGGATATCGGACAATTTTGATACATTGAGAGATAGGAGTTTCCACAGCATAGTCAAGCTGCTGAACATAGATATTTTCTGTATTCCAGTCTTCTCACGTGTTCACAGTCGTTCTCTACCATAGTGTGCGGTGACAGTTGCTATCTTGAATCAGTGTGCTCTACAAAGTCATTTTCTCTTCTGCTTGAGAATAGTTCAGCGAATCTCATTATGGTGAAGAAATTGAAGTTGGATGAAGTTAATGCAATGCTAGAAGATGACGAGTCGTTTGTGAGTGCAGACATTGCAATACAGCCACCTGGAGATGGAGATTGTTCAGAGGAAGACAGTGCAGATGAGGACGATTTTGACATTAATCGATTGAGCGGCAATCAGCTATTGGCCGAGGCTGACGTTTGAATAAATTACGGTGATCGAATATCTGATACCATGGATGATGATTCACAAAGTGAGTCCTTGGGCGATGCCTTGCAGACTAACTCCATCCAAGACGACAGCATTCATAGAGAACGTTAGAGGGATGAAAAGCCTCCACTACTGACTGATTTGAGATGGACTAATCGTGACATCAAATCAAGGAATTCACAGAGCACACCTGAAGTGAACCACTTAGAGGAAATTGGGACACCTCTCTCTCTGCTCGAATTGTTCTTTGATGATATGTTGATCTCAGACATTGTTGACTTTACAACGTTATACGCACGAAGAGAGAAAAGTGACACAGAGTTTGGCATCACAAAGGAAAAATTTCGCTTATTTTTGGCAATGCTTTTGATGAGTGCCAGATCAGTGACAGATTGCCAGATCGTCGATTGTATTGGAGTCTGTCTCCGGATCTCTTTGTTGCTGCCATGTCGGACCCTATGCCGCGTAATGAGTTCGAAAGAATTCTACGAAATTTGCATTTATGTGATAACTCGAATTTAGACAAAAGTGACAAATTTTCAAAGCTGCGTCCTCTCATCACAAACCTCAATGAGAAGTTCTTGAAGTATTCGTCAAATTGTGAAACAAAATCCGTGGATGAATCCATGATTCCTTACTACGGCTCCCCGGAAGTAAACAAAGATCAACAACAAGCCTATCAGGGTAGGCTATAAAGTTTGGGTACTTGCAAAGGCCTACGGGTATGTGATTCAATTCGAACCCTACCAAGGGGCTGAAACAGGGCGGCATATCTCGACAACAACAACATGGGGACTAGGTGAGCACGTCGTTTTGAATCTAATGGAGCGCTTACCTCCAGGTCAAAGCTACCATGTATACATGGATAACTATTTTACTTCATTCCGGTTGCTTTCATATCTCGGAACAAGGGCATGACACTGGTGTAATCAATAAGAAAAAATTGAGCAAGTGTGATATCATGGGTAACAAAGATCTTGAGGAAAAAGAACGAGTTCATGTGGAACAGGTGACTGCAGAGCAGGATTCGACAACTATAACAGTTGTAGGTTGAAATGACAACCGAGCTGTCTACATTGCCTCCAACTGTCTTTCATCCAAACCAACAAGAAATGTACAAAGATGGAGCAAGATTGAGCGAAAGTATATTCAAGTGTTGCAGCCAAACCAATTCCATTGCTACAACCAGTGCATGGATACGTCGATAGAATGGACCAAAATGTTGCAAAGCATGGAATCGGAATTTGCATGAAGAAATGGTGGTGGGCTCCATTCGCATGGATGCTGGATGTGGCCTTGCAAAACTCTTGGATTCTTTATCGCATCAATAAGTCATGTGACAGTGCTCAACTAAGTTTGCTGGACTTCCGACGTGAAGTCGTGAGCTCCATCCTTCTGAAATATAAAACCAGTCGAATGCGATCATATTCCTCTGCTGCAATTTGCAATGTTCCTTCAGAGGTTCGATTTGATGATGTGAAGGATTATCAAACTCCCGCACAAAAGCAGGGTAGATGCAAAGTCTGCAAAACGAACTCTAGAAGATGTTGTGCAAAGTGCCGAGTAAATTTGCATGATGAGTGTTTTGAAGTGTTCCATCGATACTGACTTAAGTTATGTATACTATGTCGTCTTGTATTTCGCTAGTGGGCGCGCTTGAGATCACCTACACGCATAAAGCAGTTTACAGACTTTGTATAACATTTGAATTTCAAACTGATAATACAGGTTTCTATGATTGATTCTGAGTCTTCATTCTAGCAGATCTCATGGATTTGACACTTTTTATCATAGTTGAAGTATAGTCAATCAAGCATGTTATCATATCATGAGCAGATATTTCATAGTTGCATGTTATGAAAAAATATCGCAATTTTCATAGACAGACTCTCTGCCGCCCATGTTCCCGCCACGGGAACATTTACAAAAAAATCAATATATTTATTGCAGTGATGTGATATCTTTTTTAATATCATTCCGTTTGCTTTTGGATCAAGGCAATGTGATTCAAGCAAGTTTGAGATCATTTTACGTTAATGGGTTAAGGAAGTATATAGACCCTTAAAAGATGCAAAAAACATTGTAAAAACAGAATTAAAAAATAACATCAATACGTGAAACATCCAAACATGTTATTGCCATGCCTCAAGGTGTATACAAAGAACCCTAATTATTTACAACATTGTATATTCTATAATTGAAAATTATCAAGGATACCATCCAATTTCAATAAAAGTGTATATGTTAGTCATAAGTAGTATGATAGGCAGTAAACGCAATAATGTAAATTAATTCGTGCGATGAGACAAAAATTGTCTGATAAGCAGGAAATTTGTGTGATAACACGCAGTAACTGCCAAAATACTGATGTGGCTCACAAATTGTCCGATAAGTGGCTGTTTACAGTTTACAGTGTGCCACCTGCAAAAATAAGCTTACTTCACCAAATAATAAAATACTTTGCCAAAAGTGGCAGCAAAGGCAAGGAAATTACATGAAAAATGTCTCCTTCTAACAACCAAAAAGTCATTCTAAAACGCAAGACCAATGAATTATGCAAACTGATTTCCAATAAATTTCAATGGTTCAGATTTTGATTTTACTTAACTTTTCTCTATGTCTAAAACATGTTTTATCACTCACTTAAATCGCTATCAACCTGTCACTCCTTATAAAGATATAATAACACTGGAGAATTGATAAATTTGACAAGCATTGTAGCGAAAGGCAATAGAATAAGGTGAATAGACAGTTGTTAGATAAGCAAGCTCAGTACGACCTTGGTCAGAATTCCTGAGAGATTTTTACATAATACTCTCAAATTTGTTTCGTGACAGAATTAATGCACTGCTTAATATTTTGATGGATTTTCCATTTCTCTACATTTTGCATTCAATTGCGCAGGAAGACGCTGCGAACGTCTGATGACATTTAAATATTCGTGCTATGTCACAGAAAAATCATCCGTAGTATCCTCGGCCGCGTACACACACGAAAAGAAATGTTAGATGTTTTATAATAAGATCATTTATCAGATTTCATGGACAGTATAGAGAAGATTTATGCAATATGAAATGAAAACAAGCCAATGCAGATTATTTGATGTACGAGTACACTGCAGGACATTCCGTAACTGCATGACATTAATCAATTACTATTGAGATGAATCAGTAAAATCCCGATCTTCATGCGTAGTGACATGTGAAAACGTAAGATCTTGATGGATATTAGGATAAGAAGGCCTCACACAGAATAAGGCGTCTTCTATCGTCCATTTGGGATTTCCCTTTAATTGCATGTAGAAAAGAATACAGCCTATCACACAGAAAAGTCATCAGGCACAAGTCATCTTCCATCACGCTGTCACACAGAAACAGTCATAAGGCGTCGTCCATCGGACATGAGGCATGATATCATGCGGCTGGTGAAGTTCATTTCCATCTAGCATCAGGCACCAGCCGCGGGACTCCTCTAAAATTAGAACAACGTGAAGTGACGCCTGAGGGAAGATATAGGAAGCTGTGATTGGCGAAGAGAAGCGATGTATCAGAAAACAGCTCTTTGTTCACCATGTCGGATGAAGACGAGGACGAGGACCAAGACAGTACTCATGGCAACGGTTAATAGTAAAAAAATAGCGATGACGGTGTCGGAAATGGATCTCCCTAGTGTGACTGCAGATGAAAATCGTCTGATCACGCCTTATGGAAGACGCCATATTCTGTGTGACAGCGGCCAAGGAGATACAAATGGAAGCAATGCTGGTGAATAAGCACTCGGCAGCAAGGCGACATTTTTCCTCTTTTTTCATAATATCTCCCACTTTCCATTTTTCAACATTTCAATTCTCTATTTTCCATTATCAGTATTTTCGCATTTTATCATCACACTTCTTATAATTTTATGTGGCTTGTAAAGTAGTTTGAGTTTTTTTCTTGATCCTTGATCTGTGTCCTTGTATACTAGGCGTCTTTTCATCAGTATTGTCTATTTCTTTCATTGTGTGATAACGATGCAAACTTTGCAATTTCGTTGGTCTCATTCTTCTTCAATCATTTAGATCTGCGGTCACTTTGCTTCACTTGTGGTTTGAAAATGTAAAGGAAATATTGTTGTGGATATCCGTCTAGCCCTGGAAGGCCCACGGTCTCATTTTTGCTGCGGTCCACCCAAAGCTATACCACCTGACATACCGTTTTGTGGACTTCTAATTTCCAAACTCTTCCGAAAACTCTTTGGATTAAGATAAATAGAGGGATAACTTTATGACCTGCCGTGAAAAATATTTTTGTCGATGATCGGAATTTTGCTACTTTGTGCAAGCATTTGGCATGACAACTATCAATAAAACGGCTCGTTTTTCAGTAGAACTACAGTATGATGCGTCTGTGAATCATGTCATGATCAGCTATTATATAGATTCCATACAGCTTCCAAAGTTGAATGTTATGTAAATACTACTTAGTTACGTCACGATTAAGTAGTATTTTTGTTTTTTGCAATCATTTTAGAACTATGAGCGTTTTCAAGTTGCCATTAGCTCTAAATCTCTCTTTACAGCAGATGAATTAGAACGATCATTTCTGACAGAAAATATTCTAACTCATTTCAAATACCTAATTTTGAGTTGTAATTTCTGTCCCAAATAAATCTTCTCAATATCCTTCTGTTGAATTCTTGTGAAATCTGAAGCAATGAATGATTTGACATCGTCTCCGGCTATTTATTCAATATAGACGCATATTCCTTGTTTTGTGAGCGCCGAAGGCCCTTCTGGGTTTACTTTATAAGCAACAAAGTTTATCACTTCGAAGCCAACATTTTCTTTCCCTTGGAGGTCAAACAACATGAATTGTCTTAATGGAAAAGTGGAAGTAACATTGACATATTGCTCAAATCTCATTTATTCTCTCTCACTTTAGAACCATAATTTATTATCAGAACAACTGTAGATCGGAATGAATTCCACAATCATACAATTTCACCTGACCGATAGTAACCAGAAAATTAACATCATTAACAGATGATCGCCTCATTTTCGCTTCTGTACTTAGGAAAATGCAATACTTAAAGTTGTGCTCTATTTGATGTTCCTCTCAGAAGAGTTTTCATCATCTTCTTGTTCATTTGCAATTTCCGTCACATTCAGAGGAGATTTGATGTCCCAGGATTTGTCACGTTGAAATATATTTTGACCTGACTACTTATCCATGCAATGAATGGTTTAACGTTTCTCATCAATGAAATGAGAGCTTTGAACACAGTCATAATGAACTTGAAAACCGCATCTTCAGGAAACAAGATCTCCTAATACAAGGTTCTCAACAAACCGATGCGCGAGCAAATGATTGACAACGTTAATTCTTTCTCTCCAAGATTTTCTGACATTTTTGAGTTGACTTGATACATAGGCTATACTGTTGTTTATAAAGTCCAAATGAATACTAGAAAGAATACTGAACCCACAGAATTAAATATTTTGTTTATCTGCTTCGGTTTGCTAGAAGTGTGATTAATACGAAATCGCCGGCACATAGAGGAACGTATCAAGTGGGCAAAAAGGAATTCCTAATACCTTACAGAGATAGGAAAAAATGTCGTGCGTCGCTTGCGGATTTATATGAGTTCCAGCAAAGTGCTTCGATTGCCAATCCTTCAGATTTGAAGAATTCATATCATTGCCCACAGGTTTTCTCCATGATGTTGACCCTTCCAATCATTATTAAACAAAGTAGCAGGCGTACGAAAATTAGTTCACTTAATGTTTTACATCCTCTATTCGGCATTTCTCACTGTATAGTGCATACATTGAATCGAAGCCAGGCGATGTGTGTTTTGGTATGTGCAAAGTGATATCACAACACGCACGCATCTCTCACTGGCTCTGGTGTCCTCTGCTGACAGCTTATTGTTTGTCATTTCCAATAGCCAGTGATTCACGAATTATCCATTCGAGAAGGAGCAAGTTGTCTAATTCTGTGATGTGCCATTTCGATATTCAGGTTACATACAATTCTTCCTTTCTAGGAAACCGAAGTGCACGCAGATGAATGTATTCTGTGACTGAACTTGAGTACAAACTGCGACTACGAATTGAGTCCCAAAATCTAGTACTCTTTGATAGTACGAATATATTAGTACTCATTCTAAAACTGCTTGGGTTCGAAATCACAGCACTTAATTCGCACTCATTTAATGACTCGCATAGGAATAGCACTTCCATCAGTCGATAAATGCGATACGGCATATGTAGCCGCAGTATCTCATATGCAAATCCATCTATACACTGTAAATAGCTCAATATCAATCACATACGAAGGATGTATACCAAAATATTTTTTGCATATTCCTGTATCTATTTGTAAGCTTTTCGTTTGGTATTTCAAGTGGAGTATGCTTTGCATACTAAAGACATACCAGCACAATGTTAAAGGAAGGCATCAACGATGTCTAAAGTATGTTGATTTTGAGGCCTTTGGCAAAGAAGATCACACTAATGTTATACTACTGTTTTGTAAGTAGTGGGATAATGACATTCAAGAGTCATACGGCATATGTAACCCACAGTATCTCACATGCAAATCCATCTACTGCTGTATATAAGAGCTGCTGGGGTCTTATTGCATCAGTTAAATTGTAATCATCTTGAAGAAGGTGATTAAATGCAGAATACATCGAATTGCATGTAGACTTCATACAAGGGCTTCTATACTTCATAATAGGTCAACTAAAATAGTCAGATGCAGTCAGCAAATGCTAATAGTATCAAAGTGAAATTAAAACAGCTAGCTTAGAATTCATATGTCATATGTCTTTAAATATTTTTGCAAATTTGACCATTGCCGTTCACGATAATAAAAGTGACAATTCACATGCAAAAGGTAGTCATAACATGTTCACGCAGAGAATGCGCAAATCAGCTGAGTCGATTTTATAATCATCATCATTGAATTGAAAAGAATATACGCGTGCTTCCATTAATACATGAAAAAATATTTAAATATGAAAAAATGCATAGTTCACTGTAAAGCAATGAAATTTGTCAAGTCGTAGTGATCAATTGATTTTGATGGCTGACAGTGACTTTCTTTTTTTCATGCTGAGATTCAGTTTATGGTTTAAAGAGAAATACTGTTCCTCTTCACTGAAGCATCTGCCTTAGAGGTGAAATTAATCAGACGTCTGGTTCAAAGGTAATGTTGTGAGTTAAAGTTCAAAATAAAGCTTATTGTCGGCTTATTGTCTTGGAATTTTACTTTTGTCCGTCATCTTCATGGTTTCCCTGCTTGCTGTTCAAGAATAATTTCACTGCATCAATGACGCTTGTCACTTGTGGAAATTTAGTCATAAATCCCTGTCTAATATACTCTGAAATGAGGGGGTTTCGCTGCATCGTGTGTTGTACAGGTATGGCAATGGCAAAGATTTGTGACATACATTTTCGGACCCATCGTCGGTACTCCTATTCAGATGATAGCTTTATCAGTATTAAAAATCACTTCAACATCCTAATGCTGTTCATGTTGTCCATTGATGATAATTCTTATCTTGAATTAATATGTTATTGTTTTCAAATGAAGGATTGAGCTCTAGACTGAAATCTATGGAGATGAACGGTCGCCGGTCGACTTCTCTGAACGTCGGGGTGTTCTCTGAAGTGCAGGACGTCTTGATTCGAAATGTTTCATCTCAGACTGACGCCTGTTCATTGATTGACAGCTCGATGTCCAGTTTGATAGCTGTACTGCTTCTGAAAAATGGAAATATATGTGGTCAAATATAAATATTGTGTATATATATACTGTCACTGTTTCAAAACAAAAAGCAAAATATCAAAGGTGTGGAAAAATGTGACGACAAACGATGTAAATGCTGCCTCCATCTACTAACTGGAAAAGAATTTACAATAAATGGTGAGAAATACTCAATAAGAGCTAATATGAGCTGCCATTCATCAAATATCATTTATATGCTGAAGTGCAATGGCTGTTCGGATTTCTATATTCGGCAGTCTGGCGATCAGCTAAAGAACCGGATGACTGTTGATAGACAGCACGTAAATTATCCCATGAGTGCTCCACCAAATGTTAGCAAACACATATCTAGGTGTGCCAAAGATATTGCTGACCCTAAATTCATGGTGCTCCCATTGTATCAACTACATTATAGTGCATGTAAAGCGGAGAGGGAAAGGCATGAACGAAAATTCATTTTAAAATTTAAGCCATTCCTTAACGCTAGTAGATAGTGTGATATTTTTGTTTTGATATCATTTAGCTTAATTTGTCTGATGAGACGGACAAGTACTCCATCGAAAGCGATAGCCAATAAATTATTTAAATTTATTTCTCATTGCCCTATTGGTTTACTTTATTGATTCATACCTATCTACTCTACCATTTACTTATTTTTATGGAATATTATATATATATAACGTATTTCTTTGACTATGAGACGCCCTTGAATAAGAGACGCATGTACAAAAAATAGACTGCTATAGACATATTACATGCAGGCTATTGTAATGTGGTTGCTACATCCGCCTGAGAGATTATTAGGCCCACTTATCTTAGTAAAATAAGTCAGTCTACTAGTAAATACCGGGTATCATGACCAATATTGTATAATATATAAGGCTTCTTGTTGTTGTACATGCAGTACATGCATGTTGTACATACGTACATGCAGGCCTACTTAAGGTTACTTCATCTACCATTTAAGGAGGCACGGTAGCTTCCTTTGCATTTGGAGTCATGCACCGGTCGGAAACTTTTGCCGTGAATACTACTTGATTATCGGTATTTTCGTTTCGGTAAATTCAGATCTAGTCTACATGTATAGTGGCCAACATGTAGGGCCTACTGGTATATGAATGTATTAGATGAGTCTACAAGATATGCTATTACAAACTATAAAACTCCTTTCATTTCCAAAATATCTGAATTATGATAAAGCGTACATATGTAAGAAAAATTACTGACGAAATTTGCCCATGACATAGGCCTAAGTGAGGAATGCAAAGGTTACCTAAGAGAATAGCAGTAAAAAACTAAAACATCTTTTTCTAATGAAAGAATGAAAACTTGAACATTTGATAATTAAGAGACGCCCTTGAATAAGAGACGCCCCTAAATAAGAGACGCATCAATCAGGGATCTGAAAAAAATAAGAGACGCGTCTCTTATTCTAAGAAATATATGTAGAAATAATATATATATATATATATATATATATATATATATATATATATATATATATATACATAAGGAAAATAAAAATTGAAAACTGAAAAAACGTCTTCTGGCGTGCCGGTTTCAGTGGCATCATTATTCAGTTGCCACTCCTTCAGGCGTACTGAGAAAATGAATGATGAAATAATTATATAAATAGAAATATGTAGATATCAACTGCAATTGATAATATGTATATAATATGTATATAATATATATATATATATATATATATATATATATATATATATATATATATATATATATATATATAGATATATATATATAGATAGATATATATAGATATAGATATAGATATTCTTCTTACGATATAAAATATTTTGAGATTCTTGTCACTTCACTTTTGTAAAGTACTTTGTCGCTTGAAGAAGTCTTCGACGAATTGAGCCTTTGTCGCCTTTTGATTTATATTCAATACTTTATCAGGCTCATGGCAATTTCTTCTTATAATAATATATACATATATAATCCAAAAATGGCACGAAATAATATAAAAATTGCGACTCCCAGATGTTAGAAGAAAAACTAGCTTTTCAGAAAGCCCGACTTGTTTCTACCTGTTGCAGGCTTCTCAAGGGCATACAATTATATATTGACATAAATTCCAGATATCTTTCAAATACATCAAAATAATGTAACTTAGATACACACATAAAATGATCGACAAAGAAATCAATAGAAATGTTACGGCAGAGAGATAATGTCATAGATCTTGATTTAGAGTGGGATTGATAATTCTTATGCATAGTTTTTCTTTTTCTTCGTGGTATAATCGTGTGCTATTAGGTGGTAATTTTAGAATTGGCATGACATGGAAATATAATTCTAAATCTTGAGTACAGCCAAATATGTGATTCCTGACATAGAGAGTTCGGTAATTTGCATCGACTTAAGCAAATTAAGCAAATGCAAGACTTAAGAAACTTGGCTACCCCGAGAAAATGATAAGTGACGCTATTGCAAAATCCAGCATAAACCGTCAGAAAAAACATGAAAATGTGAAAAATGAAAAAGTGAAAATGAAGAAATCATTTCTTATGTGAAAACGTAAAACCCAAATAATCCTGATATAATCCAGGAAATAATCAAACCTTCATTCTCGAGTTTGAAACTGACTGCAACATTCAAAAATTATAATGTAAGGCCATGCTATGAAAAGCCAAAGTCTCTTTTAATCCTTTTGGTGAAAAGGAATCGAGTCCCACTAATAGGTGTTCAGAAATGTAACAACAAAAGGCGCAAATGCTGCAAAACATTAATTGTTGGAACTAAGGGTACTAGATTTTGATCGAACACTAGAGCTATCACCAAAATACAAACACAGGGGGCAGCGATGCAATGGTCAGAGATCGATGGTGATTTGGTCTCTTCATCGAAATAATGAAAAAAGATTTCAAATTAGAACAATTTGATGTGAGTTTAGAAGCGACATTCTATACCAGATGCATCATTTTTGTTAATATTTAGTTTTCTAGATAATCGCAATCTACTTTTGTTTTCATGTTTATCAACAGATCAACCTTAATTAATGCTCAAAACGATCACCATAAATAACAAAATTGAAATTTCCAAGCGCTTTGAATGCCAACAAAAAACTAACTTAAAATTCGCGCATTCCAGAATCGAGTTGACCATCATAAATTTTTTGATAAGCTTACCAAAGGCATCAAGTTTGTGATATCTTTATCATGTAAATAGGATAATTGAGACTTTCTATACACCCTGCACCCAGACAACAATGACTGAAATTCAAATAACTAGCTGTATACGCATGTAACTGTTCGTATCACTTTGATTGCAACAAAGTATGACAAAATGTTTTGGATGCCATGTAAAATCCTCGCTACGCGCCTCATAAATTGTTCGTATTCCTTTCCCTTGTCAACAACGGCCTTTCTCATCCCAAAACGACCAAAACCCACCTTTTCTAACTCTGGCGGTTTTCAGAGATTCCTACCCTTGCCTCACAGGAAAGATCCTCTGGAAACATCCTTCCCAACCCAAAATTTCACGTAAACTCCGAATTTGCCCTCCGTTTTCCCACCCGAACCCTCCTTCATTCCGAAAAACGGCCTTTCCCATCCCAAAACCACCAAAACCCGCCTTTTCTATCTCTGTCATTCCTAGATTCCTACCCTTGCCTCACAGGAAAGTTCCTCCTTCCTTCCTTCCAGAGGGGGGTAGGAAAACGCTTTCCTCCTCACGGACCCATTCCTCCCAGCACATCCTTGGCCTTCTTCACTCTTCCTTCCTACCTTCCAGAGGGGGGTGTCCTCAAAATTTTTTCTCTCCGATTGAGCTGGAAACAACCTTCCTAACCCAAAATTTCACGTAGACTCCGAATCTGCCCTCCGTTCTCCCATCCGAGGCCTCCTTCATGCCGAAAAACGGCCTTTCTAATCCCAAAACCGCCAAAACCCACATTTTTCTAACTCTGGCGGTTTTCAGAGATTCCTACCCTTGCCTCACAGGAAAGTTCCTTCCTTCCTTCCTTCCAGAGGGGGGGTAGGGAAACGCTTTCCTCCTCACGGACTCATTCCTCCCAACACATCCTTGGCGACTTCCTTCCAGAGGGGGGCTTAGTCAGCATGATGACTCATCGTTGCTAATTTTTTCCTTGATTTTGCCACGGGATTACTACTCTTGTCAACAAATACTAAACATATTCAGCGACATAAAATGCACATAAATGTTCTTCAATTTCATCTAACGATAAAGTTAACATACTGAGCATTTAATTCATTGATTTCAAGAGGAGAATAATTGCCTATCAGCCTTTGTTCATATATAAGACTCAATATCATGCATTTAATTTTCAAAATCATTCCCAGGCGAGCAAAACTTCTGGCTATGCGCCTGATCCGGGCTTGCACTGAGTGAATGTGAGAAATTTAGTAATTGCGTCCTTTTAAGCATGCTAGCGTTTTTTTTTTAATTCATGAAATTTTGCAGACTTCAAATGATGACGCATGATAGTGAAGCAGCCGATCATGTTGATATTTTTTCTATCCTATGCGTCACATTTTCTGAGGATTTGAGATGGAACGAACACTTCCGTTATGTTGCAGAAACATATTTTATTCTTTCTGAAAACAGCAGACAGTCAACTTCCCATTTTAAAAGAAGTTCTTTTGACTGTGTTTGTAATATACCTTTGCGCTTTCAATTTGGTCAAATGTAATTTCGAATTAGTCTGATTCGTTTCAAGTAATTTCTATTTAGTCGGTGGAGTCTAAAGTAATTTAATTTCGTCAAAGTAAAATTGATCGGTCAAAGTAATCATCAAATTAGTCATAGATAATTTAGCTTGTTAAAGTAATTTCAATTTAATCAAAGTAAAATCATTTAATTCCATTTGTATATGTTTTATTTAATCGTATATATCATCTCTACGAATACATGCTGGAATGTACTTCATCACATGAGTAAGAAAACTATTGCACTTCTGAATAGTAACAACCGGTAAACAGTTCTCCAAGTTCAACCAAACAATCACTGAATCTTTCTTTGGTCATTCCGCCAGCGAAGATGGAATAATGGACAACACCAAGTATGGGACTTACAGCCAAGCAGATGGTGACATCTTGACCTCTTTGTCCTTCCACGATACGAACCGCGCGATCACCGCATATGGATCTTCCTTTAGTTCTGGCTGTCCACACATTGCATCCAAACTCATCAAGAAACACCTTGCGTGTATGCAGACCGTCACCCATTATCCAATTGGCGAAGACACTTCTCTCTTCCTTTACTTGAGGTGTATTCCAGTGCACCGGTGCTGCCCGAACATCTTTGAGAGTATAAAACATGCCATCAATTTGCTTACTGATGCATTGATGACTGACAGCAGGTTTATCGGGTAAGTCCACACGCATTTTCTCCTTGAGCTCTTTGAGTGTGATAGTTGGCTTCTCTTCTATTTTTGATATCAAATAGGATCTCATTTCATCGTCGAACTTGTGATGTCTTGCCCCTCCTCGATTCTGCCGCTCTACTCTACCGTTCATCATGAAATTAACTATGATGTTACGAGCAGTTTGACGGGCAATGTTTAAATTTCTTGCCAACTCTTGATAATCTCGACCTTCAATGAAGGCGTCAACCAAACGTTCGCGATCAACATTGTTGATAGTTTGATAAGCTCCCCTCTGCATATTCAGTGATGCCAGATTGACTGCAGATTTTCATTAGAGCCTTTGGTATATATACCCACAGAAACCAGATTGACCAGAATGACACGTTCGCTGAACACTGATCAATATGAAATCACTTTGACTAAATTGATTGTGATTTGCAAAAGCGGGATGACGCAGTTAGTCACTTTGACAAAATCGTTGCTACTTATCAATGACCAATTTGAAATTACTTATGTTTGCCGAAAATGGATCTTATTTGTACTAAATTGAAACTACTTTTGACCAAACTGAAAATGCAAAGGTATATTTGTAATACGCTCTCCTCCGTTTTCCTTGTCACTGGTTGCATCGACGATGATTCATCAAACATCAAAGGCTAAGGAAATCTCTTCTTTTCTATTATTAGGTGCGAGTATCACCCTCTGCGAATCGTTCTCTGACAGACAAACAATCAAAAATGTTCGCTGCGTTTCTCGACTGAATTCACACAAGTAACACACAACGACCTGAGATCTTGTCTTTTACTTCTTGCCTTTGTTCCTCATCTCTTTCATGTATTTTTCATTGAAAATGACTGTGTCCCTGATTCTTGTAATGTTATCTGTACTGACATCATCCTATGACTTCATGATTATTGCTTCGCAGTTGCACTATACTCCAAAAGGAAGTCAAGATTGGTTACTAAATGATAAAAAATCGCAAAATACTTCCTAATTGATTCAACTTTTTAAAGCGTCCAAAACGGATGTGTAGATGAAGATAATTAACAGAAATAGTTCATTTCGGAACCTAATGTCTTCCAATCATATGTTAATGAGCCTTAATCTCCGGGCAATATCAGAAAATGAGGGCGCTTGTTTTAGAATATATTAATCTGCAATCACAGTTAGGAATCCATTTTCACGATCAGTAGCTGAAGAAGGAACTCTGATATCATCCTCAAAGATCACAACTACAAATTCCTGTCTTCTCCTCTATCATGGAAGCAGACAATTTGAGTATCCAGCACTGCAGAGAAGACGTGGCTATTGAAGTTGATGGCGATCCCATTCAGCATCAGCCCACACAAGAGGAACGCGAGAAAACGAAACTTCTTGATCTGATTGGCAACAGTTCGGCTTCTGGCCTCTCTCATGTATTTTCCTCTTCACGAAGGACTTCAACAAAAGTAGTGTGGATGGTTTTGTTAATTTGCGGTTTCTGTGGATTCCTCTTAAATTATTATTTCATTACCAAAGAATATCTGCATGGACAAATTTCCACAACCCTTGAAGCGGATCCTGAAGGATTTCAGTGGCCTGATGTAACCATCTGCAATCCGAGCGCACCAATCCCATTTACAAAGTACGGATATGAACACCTGAATAGTTCCTGGCAGAATCTCACCGAGAGAATGAGAGAATCCATTAATGTAAGATTATTCAATAATTATTTTTACTTTAGTGACATAAGTCGACTTGGAGAGCTGAAGGTTCTTTTATCCAGTTTGAACGCAAAAACTTTCGGAATCGACTCTCCTCCGTATAATTATTTGGAACATACTTCTGAAATGAATACTCAAGGCTTAAGACTCGATGCGTTTCCTTTCTGGAATTTTTATTGGCGCATGTACAAGGATCGTTTCATGTATAATGATACTTATGTAAATGTCTGCTACACGTACAGACTTCCCAAAGAACCGAAGAACCAAGACAACACAGCAAAATCAAGTGAAATAACAATTCAGATTTATTTGCCTCTGCACGATTACTTGACATTTAATCCTTTGTCATATCGAACGATCTCGATATTTATATCAAGTCCTGGACAGAGCATCTTTGGTCTTGAGCGACAAGGTCTGGAAGTGCATGCTAACGATGAAAAGGTAATATATTTGAAGCAGACACGATATACACAGTTTTATGCAGGAAAGAAGTGCCAGAAGAAGCCTTTCACTTTCCAGTTATTTGACGTTACTCTCACAAGAACGTGGAACTACACTGGAGGTTTTGAAGAGTGTGTAGCTTATCACATGCAGGAAGGGTTTTTGAAACTGCATAGGTGTTACCACAGTAATTATCCCATCTTCAAATTCAATTCTGCTACAACCCCGCGTCTTTGCTTGAATTTGTCATCATCATCAAGGATGACATACAAGACACATCAAATTTTATATTATAATCTGAGCCAACATTTCAGTGGTAAACGTTTTCGCTTTTGTCAACAATACACATCACAAAATTGTGATTCCCGGAAGTATGAGTATACTCACAAATCGGCAATTCATTTGGATGATAAGAATAATGCACGCAACAATGCTGCATCATCAGCTGTGAAGAAATTCATAAAAGAAAGAGATAGCTTTCGGTGGCACATGAGCGGTAGTGTAGCAATTAGAATTATACCGGACAAACATCCACGATACGTTCATGAGCAGTTTCGATTGTCATTCTCACAATTCATTTCGAACATCGGTGGACTCCTTGGCTTGTGGCTTGGCCTCAGCGTCATCAGTTTATTCGAGTTCCTCGAAATTGGGATGCGAAGCCTAGCACTGCTATGGAGACACCTGAGGAGTAGAAAATCGGAATGATATGCTTGTCTTTCACACGTATCTTGGTTCGTTGCAAGCAGAATTGTGACACTATCTGATGACAATTCGTTTCGGAATCAGAACATCAACATCTTCTGCGGCATTTCATGTTTCTATCTTCAGCAATGCTGCAAATGAAACACCAGAGCAACGTTCCAACCTCCTCCGCACATCGCAGAATCATTGTGAAGAAGTATCTTCTCTGTCAGGCGGTATTTCATTGACTTGTGAACAGTGGCGGTCCGAGGGGGAGTGATGCCGTCGCGTCCCACCAGCCCAAACTTTGCAATAAAGGATTTGACCCCTCAAGTATCATCTTTCACTTTTTTCAGTTGCATTTCAACAATGATATTGATTGATCATCCTACCTAAAGTGCATATCTTGAGAGAGTGGTTCAGCAATTTCCACATTTGATCAGGTCGTTGTGTCACTTCGACCACTTCGACGTGTTGGCCGTCGCTACTGGAACTTCATCTGGTGAAAGTGAAAAGGACAAAGTCACCGTGAGCCAGCCCACAAACCCAAGCATAGACTTGACCATGAGAAGTAACAGAGATTCTAGAATTTCTCTTCTATTTCGTTGGGATGACCTATTTGTGTAGCGTCGGAAGAAAACTATAATGATGAGGATCTTCAACAGAGAACTCTTCCTCTTCTTTACAGTCTTCTCTGAGTGAAAACTTTTGTTGCCATGTCAGCGGACGTTCGGACCTTCATCTGCGCAAATTCGTGACGTCGATTCAGGCTCGCAGACTGAACCTAAATGAACCAGGCTTTTCACAACGCACATTCAAGACTGTCCTGAGCACGCTTCAAGATATCAATCGGAAAATCGTCAACACCCGCACTGGTTTAATCTTTATACGGACTATACGGACATGCGCACTTAAAGAACTTTTGTCATCACCCTATCTACACTGCGACAAAGCTCTTGGTATTTGATTTTAAAGTTCTTCGATGATTTATCAATATAACTACTGTTGCATATTTTACATGTAAGTTCATAAATATTATTCTTAATGTTACATCTATACTTATTTGGCAAAATATTGCAGCATTTGCAGTCATCATGCCTACATGCTTTTTGTTAGTAAAAATAATCTATCTATCCACTTGATATTTCATTCTTTATTAATATTACATAAAAATTTGTTCTTTAATAAATGATTGTTGCTTTTATTTTGCATAGTATTCAGGACATCTGTAATGAAATTGTGTGTAATACGACAAGAATTTCAACTGTCTTTGTTTAGTTGGTTGTCGATTTTTAAGTCCTTGCTTAAGTATTTAAAAAACAATATTCTCACTTCTATCCACATACTGATTTCAAGAAAATTTAGTTGAATTTTCAATTGTAGATCTATTGCGAACTGAGTACTTTTGTTGTCATTATTAACAACTTACAGAAATTTATTAAAATCATTGCCTTCCTTCGAGAACCATCCTACAATGATGTCGTCAGTGCATCCTTAGTAAATGTTTGGAATGACATTGGGTCTACAATTACTTCTTAATTTTTTCCAAAGCAATTTCCTCAGTCTAATTCATCAATATATCAGTTAACGGTGATGTAAAATGTGTAAGATGTGTATCGTCCGGCAACCAGAACGAGTTTCTGCAGGGAGCGAGGCCGAAAGTGAGACTTTCACAGAATGATGCACACCCTATGCCTACTACGAATCGGCACGTCTGCCGAGTTCTAGTGAGTTCCTCTTCTTGTCAGACAGGATCAAAGAAAAACACATGTAAATCCAATGGGACGCAGATTGCAGTTTCTGGCTAAAATAAAATTTTGGATGTTTTCTCTGATTAAACGAAAAATAATAAGTTGAGAGTTATGCTTTTTGGCATGGAATGTCTTCAGATCATTTCCTTTCATTTTCATGCACCCCTTTCTATATAGCTAAACTCATCTAGATTTGGCGAGCCTCTTAATGTCGGCAAACACAAACATTTTGAGCAACTTTATCCACATCCAACCATTTTTCTCACATACATTGCCGATTAGATGCATGATAACAGCACATGCACATCATAGGAAACGACCTGAAGACATTCCATGGCAAAAATTATGACTATGGGCTTAGTACTTTTGTTTAATCAGAGAAAACATCCAAACTTTTATTTTAGCCAAAAACTGCAATCTGCGTACCATTGGATTTACATGTGTTTTTCTTTGATCGTGTCTGACAAGAAGAGGAACTCGCTAGAACTCGGCAGACGTGTCGATTCGTAGTAGGCATAGGGTGCACATCATTCTGTGAAAGTCTCACTTTCGGCCTCGTTCCCTGCAGAAACTCGTTCTGGCTGCCGGACAAGGAGGTGTACATCATTCTGTGAAAGTCTCATTGTCGGCTTCGTTCCCTGCAGAAACCCGTTCTGGCTGCCGGACTATTGATGCACTTGAAGTTTGAAAGCAATCCATATTATGAAATCCTTGCTATATTAAAGCTATGTCCAATATAAAGCAGGGTAGCAAAATACACCTTGTCTGTCACCGTCTTCCGTGTTACATCACAATTCGTCAAACACCGCTTAGAAATAATTGCAAAGTGAAATGAAACAGTGTATGATCTCTATTTAGAGAGGTTCTAAACTTTAAAATGAAATTAATTTCTTTACTTTCTCTCGGAGAGTTCTAACGGAGAGCAGAGTTGTAACTGGAGAGTTCCAAGGATCCAGTTGATCATTGGAAAATAATAATGATAATAAAGCGTTTATTTTGTTATGAATGGAAATCGGGGTTGACACAGGAAGATGCGGTTCATACATTTAAAGTACCGGGTAATTAAGTCGCATTTTATGCATAAAAATCAGAGTAATTGACATTAGAAAATAATTTATCGCTGATGCGCTGAATTATAGCGTCGACACATACTGATAATAAAACCATTTGCTCTCCTTTGCGTTCGTAAGCATGACATCAGAAACCGCCCAGTTATTGAAATTGGTGGCAAAAGACTGTTCAAAATGTGTTCTTCTTCAGTTATACGATCAAAGAAAATTGAGGCTATAACCATTCGACGCTCCATTGATGTAGGAAATATTCAGCGTCATATTCATGTCCACAAATGATTCTATGGAATCTTCGCTGCAATTTCTCCAATCGAATATAGTCTGTCACAGATAGACCAGTAAATAAAGGAGCACAATACTCAGCCAGCGATCTAACAGAGGCGCAGTATACATGTTTGAGCTGATGCTTGCTTACAACTGGTTTCAATACTCGTATAGCATATGTGCGCTTCGAAGCACATTTTACAATGCTATCGACATGGTCGGACCAATTTCCACCTGAGTTGAATAGAACACCTAATACATTCAATGTATCAACTGCCATGGTTATTCCAGTTTGGTTGCTGTATTGCCCATCATAGTTTCGCTTTGGAATGATTAAAGATTTACACTTGCTCTCATTGATAGTCAGATGCATTTCATGTGTCCATCGTAGCAGATTCTGGTGCTCAAGACTGATGTGGTTGTTTGTTGAATTAACGTAAACAGGAAAGCGAAGTGTGCTTTCATCTGCGTATTTTATCACATGACAAGTAGCCAAGTTTAAACATCGGAAAGTAGAAGTTGTCACAGCGCATAGATAGGGGCTCAAAAGAGACCCTTGTGGGACACCAGATGTAACATCTACAAGACTAATTTTTGTGATACCCACCGACAGCTATTGCTTCCTACCGGTTAGGTAGCATAATCCATTTGATTGTATTTGATGGTAGATTACTATCAATGAAATTTCTTACTATCAAATCTGTCTTCAAAGAATCAAACGCTCTCGATTCTTTTCATTTTAGCAGTAGCTTTTTGTGACAAATCGGGTCGAAAGCCTTTGAAAAAAATCTACATGAATAACGTCGACGTAAAGACGAGAATTGATTTCCAACATATAGACACGTACTTATTTCAAAGAAAATAACAATCATGTTGAGTTGAAATGAATTGAACGCTGTTAATAAAATGCCGTCAGATGGCAATGTACAAATGAAAAGGAAAAATAATATGAAATTGTGTTTGCTGTGTTTTAGATCCAATGACGTAGCCATAGATTCAACAAAAGTGGAAAGGAACCGTCTCTAATGTTTAGTAATGTTTAGTCAGGTTTTTGACAAGAATTGATTCGCGAATGTTGTGATTGTTGGTGCACGCAATGACTTTAAAATTCACTGTCTCCAACATGTGTGGATGGGCCGATAATTTCAAGCGGCTCTGAGATGCGAGTAACAAGATGTCTACTGTACATGCAGAAGTCTCCTTGATATAGACACATTCGCATTGTCCACAGGTGTACGAGTATGTACATTTTGATTTCAGCTCGGAGGGAACAATATCTTTATTTCTGAAGAACATGCTGGTCTTCAAAGTTTGGAAGACAGCTCGGATTTTTACATTGCTGAGTAACACTTTGTTTAATTCGTGAATTCATCTTTTCAGAATTGGCGCGTTCCCACAAACAAAAGGACATTGCCAATTGGTGATTATTATATTTTCAGGTTTTCCGCTTTTCAACTCCAAACTTATTATCAACTTCCGCTTTAACTTTGTCCATGAGTATGTAACTAAGCGGAAATTGAGCTGATTATCAAGGAGATTTCATTATCCGTATTATAAAAGGAAGTCTTCATGAAAAAGTCGCGATATTATTCGTGCTTTCTTGGCTGAAAAGTCAAGTTTTTAATTCAAATTTTCAGCAGCATAATTTTATGATTCACTAAATTCATGTTTAATCTCTTGAATCTGTTTAGTGATGTGGACCCATTTACATCTTTCAAAGTTAATTGAAATCATTGTCTTTGATTCTGTCATTTCGGTCTGCCAGTGGCAGGTTGCCTGATGTGATGACGCTTAAGAAAATACTCTTGAGGTTGTGCATTAAAGTATAAAAAGGCATCGAAATGCTAATGGTGATAGTAGCAGAAATATATTGCACTGATTAGCAATTAGGCCTACAGATGAATTATATCAACTTACTTGGCTATTTCAAATCTATAAATACATGAAAGAATATTCCCAACTTACGAAATAAACTCAAAACGAGGTTGCAAGTGATTAAATAAAAATATGTAAAAATAACACAGAAGCGCCATGTTATCATGTTATTAAAAGACTACACATTTATACAACTTGTTGTGTTCCATTTAAACCCATTGTATTCCGATGAAACTGCAACTGTAGCCTGTTGAGTCCCAGCTTCTTACATAGTTTGTGACTATAGCTAATTAAGACATGTGCTGGACGTCCTTTGTGAGTTGCAAAAGCAACAGTAAGATGAGCCTGGATGAATGCAATACACAACACGTTTTTAGCAGTTACGCTCGTGCAGATAACGATTTAATAGAGAAAAAATGAATGAAAATTCACGTCCTCGGGGTCAACAGGATGGCGCATGTGTAAAACGGAATGAAACTACACTAGGTGACATGCCACGCTCAATTACGCGTAATTACACAAGACCCTAAACATTTGTGGCTGTGCGTGACATAGCTGCAACATTTGTCGGCAGTCCTGTTATCTAGACTTTGCATCTCATGTGTTTGCATGTATCAGAGGCTAAACAATGTGATAATACCTCAATTTGATGCTCAGGGAAGACAGAACATGCATAGCGGTTCATCCGTGGTTCAAGCGGCAACGCAGACAACCGTAGACGACGCGCAAACTATAAACGCTCGCCCGCTCGCATTCATAAACATTCCCCATGTTTTAACAGTATCAGATCAAGTGATTTCTGACTGTTAGTGCAGCGCGCATGTACGCGGGTAGAAGTATAAACTCCTCAACCACGGATGTTTGCGGTGTTCCGTAATTACGCGTGGCAATGTCACCTCACTGTAAATAGCTGGATACGAAAATTACATATAAACATATACCAAAATCACATACAATTTGAAACTGACATCTGATACAAGATTCTCGTATGTTTACAGATAAAAATTAAGTAAGAAATCTTACTTACTTTCGTATGTGATTGGTATGTGACGATACGAACTATCGATTTTTCGTTTGACGATTTTTCGTTTGACTGCAATTATTCGTTCACTATTTCGATAGTCTGCATTTCCTCGTTTACATGTTTATTGTTGGACATTTTCTGGTAATTGAAAATATTAAACTTTATTTCTGTAGAGAACGCAACAATCAGTCCTTCTCAGGATTCATCGGTATCTTTAATTTCATCTTTCTTCTTCAAACTGTCTCACTCTATAATGGGATCCACCTGTATAGGATTAAATTCCTCGTGAATGAAAATACCACACCAAATGTCATTACGTAACAGAGATTAGGAGCGATAGAATTGGGAGGCACAACGTGTGTCCTCTTCAGCCTTGTAATAGGATAATTGTTGTCAAATCAACGAAGAATGAAACAGTTTTTACGCTATTTAGTAAGCATCTCACACATTAACTTAGACATTTGAAAATCACATAATTTACGTAAGTTGGTAATGCATTCCTTGAGCAATTTTACTTCTGTAAGCGTTTTACTGTAAGAATTGACTGTTTAGATGTAGATATATTAAGTATGTTGGTATAAATTCATACCTCTTTCGCGATAGTACAGTTGCCTAAATGATTGACTGATTTTAATATTCTATCTGTGATTGGCTGTTTTACACTGAAATACGAGTTGTTGGTATGTTTTATATACGAGACCCGATGCAAATTCATCCTTATTCGTATGCCTCTGCTATCCATTTGGTATGTGCAGCTTTAAGTCCCACAAAAAATATATGTATTGCATACTACTGTCAATAACTTTTTTCAGTAATACCAATCGCGAATATTTTTGTTTGATAGAGTGATATTTGAGTACAATAGATTTATTGAGAATTTTATGCTCCACGAATATGCGGTCGATGCTACTTGTCTGGCAACATTAACAGGACGTTTATTTAACTCTACTTTATGAACAAAGTTGATAAACATCGCCTTTCAAACAATATCTTTCGTGAAAGCATGTTGACTTATATATCTCAAACAAAACTATTTTTGCGTTCATGTGTTTTTATTTCGGATTGATAATATGCTTAGTTCCAAAATTACATAGTGCATAATTGTTGATCGTTGAATACTTATTGATTATTCATGAAATGCCTTAGAGTTTCGTACATTAACCCTTATCGATATGCTGAACATCTGCTCGTACAACGCACTGGTTTTATTCCTCTACATGCATCCAGAATATAAACAAAGCAGAGAGGGCAACGCACTTGAGCCGGCAAGGTTGCCAATGAAGCCTATCATCCAACCGATACCGAAACAAAGGTGATGCGATCATTGTCCAAGAGAACGTGACAGAAAATCTAAAAAAAATGTGTTTTTTGTCAAACGACCGTGTGTGCTGAACACGCTATCATAAAATGTCCACGTTGTTGACTTTAGAAAATTGAATACACCAATTGTTTTTTTACGATCATTCAGATAACAATCATAAACTTCCATTGTTGTTCGTTACCAAAAATATATTTGGGGTTTGATACACCCCATGGTAAACAACGCTACATTGTTTCAAAAACATTTTCACCGCGAAATAACTTCATACTTCAAAAAGTTTATTGCTGCAACTTTTTAGTGATATTCACCTCAAGGACAAACTTCCATTGTTGTTCGTTACCAAAAATATATTTGGGGTTTGATACACCCCATGGTAAACAACGCTACATTGTTTCAAAAACATTTTCACCGCGAAATAACTTCATACTTCAAAAAGTTTATTGCTGCAACTTTTTAGTGATATTCACCTCAAGGACAAACCAAAAATATATTTGGGTTTTGATACACCCCACCCAAGTAAAAAATGACGTTTTTTCAACGGTTGAAATCATCGTTGAAAACTAACCAAAAATCAACTTGGTATGACAAACGTTGAAAAAACGTTGAATAAACGTTGCTAATAAACGTACGGTTGATATCATCGTTGAAAACAAACCAAAAATCAACTTGGTGTGAAAAACTTTGAAAAAACGTTGAATAAACGTTGATTAAACATTTTAATTGTTATGCGGATATAAGCCCTAGATGACCGTTTTTGGATAAAACATGGATAATGCATGCATCATGGATAAATCCTATCAAAAAGTATCGTTACATATTAAGTAAAATGGTCTTTCTTTGGAATAAGAATGGCTATACGCTACTAATAATATTTAACACTGTGAAGAGTGGGAACTGTATATAAAATTTGCTCTAAATAATAATTTGGAATTGTACATGGTTAAAACATCGATCATCCATGTACGTGGATAAAATATAACTAAAAGAGCGTTTCATTGTCCATTTGAATTAGATACCGACTTTAACTAATAATATTGATGCTGTAAGAAGTGACATAAATACATTTAAATAACACAAAGAATCGCTCATGGATACAACATTGACATATGAAGCATGCGTATATACTATTATTTCGAGTATTTTATATACATGTGCTCTTTTTATTTGATGAAATTTTGTAGACATACAGAAAAAAATGATGAAGTCACCCGAATATCTACTTTATGCCTGTATAAAATAGATATTCGGGTGACTTCATCATCTCCCTCTCTCTTTCTCACTCACTCTGTCCCCTTTTCTTCTTCCTCTCATATTTCATCATCGTTCACACTCACTACATGTATACTGTATAGCTACTATAGCAACAACATCAATCAACACTGACGTACGAATCAGGTCAACAATTACACGTGGCATATATTCTCAAAGGGAGCCTAAGTAATTCTACTGACGCACATTTTGCTTCTCAAATCGAAACATCTGTCAATTGAAATCTATAAGCTCCACGTATACCGTACCCATCAGCATGTCGATTTTGATCGATTTGCTCGTGTGTTCGCCAAATTGCTTGGCTAACAATTTGCAAAACTTTTGATATTAAATCAGTGTGTGCTGGACCAAACAATTGCATAAGCATCCAGCTCCATCTGCGTAATCGTATCTCGCTTCTATAACTTTCCGTCACTTAAGGAAATTCGATCGCCACGCGCACGCAGCTGAGGGAGTTCAGTCACATTGTCGGCAGCCTGTGATGGCCGTGGCCGCATCTGCGTGCAGACTGAGAAGTAGTGGTCGATAATATTCTCCCGCTGCAAATTGTTGATGCCTGTGACTCATAGTCCCTGCTTCTAATTATTGTCCGCCCATGACGTGAAACAGAAGACTGCGCAAGTCAGGCGCAGTAGCTTGTGCACTCTTCGCGCTCGTGGTCTACGTGTGCTGCTTGCTATTACAAAAGTCAGCGCATCAAGAGGACATTTCTACTTACACACCGTTATTTAGTCATCGTCTACGTTTTTTATCATACTTCGTTATCATGCACAATACATGGAGCGCAATCTACTTACGACTACCTCACTGACCTGCAATGTGTCCAGTTATGTGGATTTACCATCAATTCTCTTTCAATTATCAACAAATCGAAAATGAAGAGCGCTCGTATGTAGTCAGTGAGTTCTTCTACTCACTGAAGCCATCAAGTTCCTTTGATTCATGTATCAGAATTATTGAATTAAAAATGCATCTATTGGATCAGACTACAGAAAAAGGGTAAGTTTCTAAATGTTTTCAGATTTAGCTTGTCAATTTTGTTTCAGCATTTAACTGCAAGTCTAGGTACATGTATTTGGAAATCCCAAAGACAAAAACGAAGGAGAGATTAGGGCATGGATTTGGGTTCATTGATCATGAACGTATAGACCTTTCTATTAGTGATTACTGTTATATCTGCTCTTACTTTTACAAATGCTAAAAAGTTTTAAGCGTCATACTTCACATAATTTACTGGTAACAACAAAATATCTCAATTACTCTTAGCTGTGTAGCAGACTTATCACAAGGAGTCCTACCAATACTTTGAATTCATTTGTGTGATGAAAAAAAGTAATGTCACATGCTCAAGGCTTATTTACTTCGAATTCAATATGTGAAATTGAGTTGTGCATTTCTATCAGTTTTCAAGTCGACGTTTCTCGTTGAAAAATCGATAAAAAGTGTCGATGAAAAGAATTATTATTGTATCGTGAAAAGAATTATAATTAAATGGAATTATGTTGAAATGATATTATATTATTTTTAAATCCGTAATTTATGATTGCTTGTATTTAAAATAGCACAAACATCTGGGCATGTTGAGACAGAGTAGTTGCATGCTAAAAATTTGAGAAACTATGAGCATGAAAGAATTTGATTAGCGCAATAAAACCCATTGTAATTTAGCACTTCAATAATTAGATGTGTATCAGGCTACAGGCCTACTTATGCTATAGCATTAATATTTGGATGACAAATAATTGAAAAAGTTTTTGAGACAGTCTAACATGCGGCAAGACCTAAAAATTCTATTTCAGGACCGCAAAAAGTTTAGGTGGATAATGTTTTTATCAATTTCGACAATTATTATTGCTATTCGATTTCTGTTTAAGTGTATAATTTTTCTATTGTTTCTTAAAGATGCATCCATCAAGGAAACATGTGTAAATAGGTCATTATTTCAATTTTAATTTACATTGAATTGAATTGAAAACCTGTAGCTATCGCCTGTGGTAATTACTTACTTCAGAATTGCCACATTTAAAAAAATACCATCAATTTGATATTTCAAGTCGTTTGAGAAAAATAATCAAGCACACAAAAGGTATAGATGCTACACCACGAACTACACGTTGTATACGGCTACATGCACACCGTATAATTATGCGCACAAGACTAGTTTTGTGTTAAAGCCCTACAATGGGTTTAGTTGTGGTAATCAATAATTCTTCATGCTTTACGACAAGTATAAAACAATCAAAATGCAAACTCATTGCTACTATTGCATCAGAATTTGTGTTGACTTATTACACATTATGCTTCGCACTTTTCAATATTATTGTAAGCCTAGGTATTGTGGTCACATGTTTGCTGTATGCCCATATGTCACCATGAATTACTTGAAGAGATGTCATACAAATAGTAGAGACAAGAGGATATTATGTGTGTATGTGTTTGTAGATTGTGTTTCTAAACAAACTGTTTGGATATCAAAATAAATTTACATGTATCAATTTTATAATAAAAATTCAAGCGCTCCTGAATATTTTCATCGGATGAATTGTTGAAAAAGCGGTCGGCAATAGGCTACATACTCCGCTTTTGTTTGCAGATCACATTTTTCTAAAAAAAGTTACTTGAATATCAGAATGAAATTAATAAATACTACGAGTATTGATTAGAAAATTATTAATAAATTGATAATGATCACAATTTGTCCACTCCTGAATTTCTTCATTTGCTATCGAAATTCCTGTGAATATCGCATGCCACATTGTCGAAGATTAAATGATCCAAAAGCAATTTTCTTAATTATCTTTACTATAACACCTAATATTACTATAAATGATTTCTCTTTTTAAACTTTGAGTAGGCCTACCCATGGAATGGTAATTGAGGGTAGTTAAGTTTGATAATTCTGCTCTGCACATCAGCACAGAAGTTGTCTTCATTTTACAGGTGTTGATTGCTGAGGCTGCGCAAACTCGTCTTATCTGTGCATCGATGACTCAAGACCTGACCTACGTTCGGATGTTTTTCTGTCTTGTTATTTGAGCTAATTAGCCCGAAAGCTACTGGAATTTCATTTACCAATAAGTCTCTCATACTCGCAACGTCTAAGTGATCATCAGATTCGGACAACCGCCTTGTGATCCAACCAAAGATGCTTTTGAGTGACCTCGCATCATCGCCTCAAATGTCATTTGAGTAGTGAAAGTTTCTCTGTTGAACTGTAACAGAGAAAGTGGTATCACCTCTATTCTTAAAAATGTGACTGATAACGGCGCGACGGTGTTCGATTCAAAATGACAGTGTTCCAGATGACGTGAAATACGCATTCGGGCTGTGGGCATGTTTTCTGTTTGGAAGGATTTTCAAATGAAGGATGATCAAATTCGGATAGAGAAATTTCCCATATATGTTGATAAAAGTGATTTTCATCAATATTATTTGTATCTGATCGTTCGATGTGTGCTACTATATAAACGTCATCTTGTATGGTGGTAAAGCTTTCTTCATTTGCTAAATTCTTAACGGATGAAAATTGTGTTTTTGAAAGATGTCCATCCCTTCTGCTGTTTACTTGGGAGAGCAGGGCTCAGTTTTTGTAATCTCGATGTTATCCTACAAAGTAAAATTTTAGTAGGAATATTTTACCAAATGTATAGGCCTAACTACTGTTTTACTGCGAGGTTACTATTGTACGGAAAGACGATCATGTTTGAAATTTGAATGAAGAACACTTACTTCAGTTTAAAGCGCTATATTCTGTAGGCCCTATAGCTTAAAAAGAAGCGCATCGTGCCATAATGTATTTGTTTTAATCAGAAGAAAACTCCATAAGCTGAATGATTGTTCTATCGTTTTTTATTCAAATTTCAAATATCTTTTAACTATACTACTCAATAAACTGTGATCCTTGCGGTCGACAAGGCTGCATCAAGAAAAATCTAAAGAATATTTCAGAGTAGCATTTTCCGAATAATCGTTTGCACTGCCATTTTATATAGGTTTGTTATCAGGGATCGCAATTTTCCGTTTTTTTTACGAAATTAAACTATAATGTAAATATTTCAAATTTACGCATTCAAACCCCGGTTTTCCCGATTTTCCGTTTTATGTAGCTCACCTTGTTTCATTTACGTTTTAAGTCACATAATCGTCATATAAGCAATGATCAGCATAATTTAGAGCATGCAAGAGTTTATGAACCTCAAATATGAAACATTTTCTTCTGCAACTATTCTACCAATTCCTGGTCAAAACATTGCAAGACTAATTCACAATTCTGCTGTAAATTACTTAATTGCATTTTTTATATTCAATCACCATAACAGGCATGGATATAGGATGATTTTATGTGTTTAATGCATGACTCCATATTGCATGAAGCCCGATATTTTCAGCGGATGTTCCAAGTCAGCTAGCAGTTTGTGATTCCAGTTTTATGTTATTTTGCTCATGTCAAATTACGTCATTGAAATGTAAATAGATATGCCTATCAACAATTGTGATATTTTCCTTACTTATATCGTTGAACGGGTAATGAGGATGTCAGTTGAAAATCAGTTTAAAGAAGGTTTTATTATATTAACAGAAAGTAGTTGATAAAACGTTGATCACCCCACTTTCTTCAACGTTTTTAAGTAACGTTGAATCAACGTTATATCAGCGGCCAAAGCGTCACGATATCAACCATCCATCAACGTTGAATCAACCGTTTATCAACCAAAATCTCGTTGAACATCAACGTTTTTTCACCGTTGATTCAACGTTATCTTTTTAATTGGGCATGGTAAACAACGCTACATTGTTTCAAAAACATTTTCACCGCGAAATAACTTCATACTTCAAAAAGTTTATTGCTGCAACTTTTTAGTGATATTCACCTCAAGGACAAACTGGGAGGGCATCATCGGACTTTATCCAGTTAAAGAAATACACAAAAAATGCGACGCCTTGGGGTGTGTAGACACCCCCATGGTAAAGTAAGGGTTAACCCTTATCGGTATATCTGCCTACAAAATGTAGAATTTATATTTCAAAGTGCTCCTGTCTGTGAAATATGCATCCGATACTCTTAAAACTTCTAGACGATGAACAAATATGAACAAAGTGCAATGTCTAGAAAGATTAATAAAAATATAGACTAAGTTTTGGAATTATTCCATTTACACCCTTTAACGTATGTGTTTTTACAAAATGCAGACAATACATTTTGCTCTGTGACGAGACTTTCAATCCACCCTTGACGTCAAGTTAACGGCGTTCACTTTGCTGCCGGCATCGGATTGGACAATAGAGAGAGAGAGAGAGAGAAATGATAGATATCTGCATTACACTCGTGATCTGTATTCGTATGACTCATACCATTTACGAACAATGACTTTGTTTACGGATAATCTTAGCTGACTTTTCTTCTCCAGTTTTGTGCTCTACTATGGAAATCGGTTCTGTCATCTGCATACGTTCACCGTCACTTCGTGGAGCGGACGGTCTGACTCATTTATTGATGATTGATGAAAAAGAGAAAGCCAACCGAACTCGTATCATATCACTCTTCTGCCCAACGATTCGGTTACACGATCCTTCCCATCTTGAATTGACTTTAATTCATTCCAACTATGGCAGCATCAAGGCGAGCTACTATTTTACAAGCAATGGCTCAGTTACGCATGGATGTAGATACAGACGAACATGCAACTGATCATGTCGACGATATAGACGACGAAGACATCGAGGCTCTGCCACTAGCAGATGTTACGCCGGACGAAGAATCGAGTGATGGTGACGAGGGAGATGTTCCTGTCTTTGAAGAAAGCTCCTCTGAGTCTGATTCGAGCTTATCTGACATTGAAGAAAATGTCATCACTGCTAGCAATATTTCTTATAGAAGTGAACCATTACCACCTAGACTGAGACATAGAAATATACTTACCGATGTTGGAAGACCACTAGTGAACCCTGAAGTTGAGAAGGAATCCTTCGAGTTATTATTTTCAGAAGAAATTCTCCGCACAGTTCTTTTACACACAAACAGAAAAACCAGACAATTGCGACGAAATCTACGTAACACCAGCAATTATTCTCGACCGTTCTCAATGTCTAAACTCAAAGCCGCTCTTGGAATACTTATCCGTGTTGGAAGTGATCGGGATAATTTCGCTGAACTTAACAATCTTAGGATTCCAAGTGACAGTAAACCATTCTATCGTGCTGTCATGACATTACAGCAATTTAAGTTTTTTCTTAGATCAATTCGCTTTGATAATGGAAATACTCGTGATTCCCGGAGGACTTCAAACAAATTTGCAGCAGTGCAAGAAGTGTGGGAGTTATTTCAAAAGCCCCTCCTTCGATTTTACGTTTGTGATGAAAGCCTAACTATCGATGAGTAATTGCTGGGATATCGAGGACATGTGCCGGGACGCACGTACATGCCATCTAAGCCTCGAAAATATGGGCTGAAAATCTTCTGGGCATGCGAGTCATCCCCTGCGTACGCCCTCAAGGGCCATCTCTACGGTGGAAGAAATCCTGGTGAGCCTCCTCATCGAAATTTAGCTGCTGATGTCGTCATGACATTGTGTGAGCCGTTGTTTGGCTCGGGACGAGATATACAGGGTGATTCAAAAGTCTTAATAGGGTTTCAAGTCAAGATTTCTCAGTAAGTATTTACACTAAAACCTTAATTTTTCGTTTATACTGTAGAGGAAGAACCAGAATTTTAGTAGCATATCGCAATTTGTGAAAAAAATCAAGTTAGAGGTCGAACTACTTGCTCATTCATTTTATGGAGGTCAACCAATTTATCAAATGGTATCCCGAGTGATCATTTTCTAGAGATTTTACGATTTTCTACTGCCTTTCAAAATCGCTACAGATATTTGATTTGGCAGTAAGCATTTTATGGTTTTTAGAGACATTTGTATGAGCTAGGAATGCCTACTGCAATTCTAGAGAATTCTTACTGGCATTCATGGCATCCATATAATGTTTAGCAGGCAAATATATCTGTAAATGTTTGCTGGAGACATGTGTCTCTAAACATTTATCGACGACAGACATAACCTCTACAAGAACGTTGAACTCAAGCATTTTTGTATAATACAGCAATTCTTTTACTGTAATATACAAAAGAAAGATATTTGTATATAAATCTCGTATTATTACCATCTAATGTATTCATAGGAATATGTACATGTAATACAATTTTATACGCAATTACAAAATTCTATCTTATCAAATATATTGTTATGTTTATATATTTGATATATTGATATTATGTCTACATCACATTTAATACTTATTATATTAAATATCACATGAATAAATGAATGTGATATGTAAATGTGCATGTATTATAT
The DNA here is from genome assembly GCA_907163375.1 of Prostheceraeus crozeri. Classification (NCBI taxonomy): domain Eukaryota; kingdom Metazoa; phylum Platyhelminthes; order Polycladida; family Euryleptidae; genus Prostheceraeus; species Prostheceraeus crozeri. Next base: position 7,278 of record CAJQUW010007921.1, on the reverse strand, counting down.
TCATTTATTACTTGCTTTACACCTGTAAAAAGAACATTTCGTTTTATACATGCGTCCCTTCTCTTGCCACTTTGTCTCCTCTAAATGATTCGCTTTTGATAGAGTGTCACAATGCACAAGGCACAGAACTAATTCCTTCTAGTCTCTTCTTATCTCTCTTTCTCTCTCCGGAAACTCCGGAGTCTCCTCGAACTGTTTGTTTTTGATCGGGGCCATAGTGCGCGAAGCACAGGGGAACAAGCTTCCTCTTTTTTATCTCTCTCTCTCTCTCTCACACACACACACACTCTCTCTCCTTATCTCCATCTCTCCATTCAACTTCTTTTATTCTCTTTTCTCCATTTGAAAGCTGATTTTCTGATTTTGAATGTATCTTAGCTGGAATATTCAAGGTCACAATATTTGCCCCTATTGGTTCCCCTATTTGCAAGACTGTGATGACTAAAGGACGTAATGTATATACAGATATCCGTCACAATTTTTCTCTGCACACATCTCTCTCCCTACTGTGGAATAAACAACTCGTCGATCGCCTGCCTGTTAATGACTAATGAATGCCCTCATAACGACCTTCGTCCATGAGTCACATGACAAAGAGGATGCGAGCGGAGACTGTGTATGCTATATCAACCAGGCGTCATCAATTGCACAGTCATTCCTCTCAGTGCATCGTGCGTGTTTCAGTCATCCCAGCAGCGTCAATACAAGTCGTTCTACTGTCTTATACTTGTGGATTTACAAAACTTTTAACTACGCCTCAAGTCAGTTATTTGTGCTTTGAACATACAGAGGATTCTGTCGTACAATTCGACTTTCACAACCATTTTCAGGATTACGCCGACGCATCTTTTCATTCTGGAAATAATTCCCGATCTTCTCTTTCCTGACATGGTACTAAAACCAAGCGTGTCACTCCTTTGTATTTGCCTTTGAGGTTATGCACAAGATAGAAAATCAATAAGGTAAAACCACAGCGCTTCGTGTCACAGACACATCAAGGGGTGGACCTTGCAGTGCGAATGTTTACCGCACGGTCCCACCTGACACGAAGCGCTGTGGTTTTACCTTGCTGGATTTTTATCTTGCACATAACCTCAAATAAAAAGCAAATACAAACGAGAGACCAGCTTGTTTTTTAGCACAATGCCAGGAAAATTGAACTACCTCCTGTTCCTAACCTTCAACATCATCTTCATCTACACGTTTTGATTCGCATCATTCTGACTCAACTACCTAATATCTCTTCACTTTCGCTGAAAACCATTAAACAAGTGATTGATTATATTGCTGAAAAGTCATTTGAAGTGAAATTATATTTAATCAAATATTCGATCCACACACCGCTACAGTCGAACAAATAATCGAATAATACAAGTTGAATCTCTGAAGGAGGATTGGAGAAAATGGAAAATATAATGTGAGTTTTATTATTATTTTTAGGTACTGTTCAATACCTCAAATTCGGTAGTTTTGAATCCTGGTGGATGATTTAATGTATCCACAGGACTTAAAATTACGCTTGCTTGAGGTTCGATCGGCATTTATATTATTCCTAATTAATCGCAAAATATCGTGAAAATTGTTGCTTGTCTGAATGCGTTTATAAATTGATGTCTGTAGGCCTTTTTGGCAGTAGACGATTAATGTCTGTAGGTCTTTTTGGCAGTAGAAAATTACTGCTTTTTGCAGTAGACAATGCGCGATAATTCTACTGCGAAATTTTATGGGATTTCCATAGAAAATGATCACTAGGGATGAAACATTGTCCGCCTACGATTTGTTTCTCATTGACTACAACCACATGCTAATACTTCATCATTAAATTTGATTGATCAAGTGACCTGCTAAGTGTGAACAAGACTTAATGCACATGCGTCCATTGAAATAATAGCGGAAAGTTAATACGAAGGCATAATGAAGAAGGACAACAAAGAAGAATGCTAAGCTATCCATTTCCATTAATGTGTGATTGGTACTTATGATAATTATCGAACTTCTACATTAGCTCAATAGTTATGCATGACGTCAAAATGTCGCTGAATTGAAGCATAGTCATAGATATCTGTGAAAAGACTGATTTCGGAAACCGTTTAGTACTTAATAGCTGCTGATATTCACTTTTCTATCATAGAAACCAGTGATGTTATCTGTGCAAGATCGGATCAACGTTGTGTTGCTTATGGGTAAGCATGAGTCCGTAACTACCGCCCGACGGGAGTGGCAAAGAAATTTCACATCAAAGCCACCTTCTGAAAGCACATTCCGACTTGTGTTTAAGAAATTTACTGAGACGGGTTCTGTCCAAGATGCTGAGCGAAGTGGTCGCCCATCCCTTGATGTATTACGTGTGAAAGAGGAGTTTGAGAACAATCCAAGATCGTCGGTGCGGGATGCAGCCAATCAGCTTGACATGCCACGCGAGACTGTTCGACGTACTCTGAAGTGAACAATTGGCATGAAATCATTTCACATTTCCCGTGTTCATGAACTGTTGCCAGACGACCATGAACCAAGGCTTCAGTTTTGTGAAGAAATTAGCCGGCTATGTGATGATCCCAGCTTCATCCACAAGCTATGTTTTTCTGACGAGGCCATCTTTCATCTGAATGGCAAAATTAACAGTCACAACTGTGTGATTTGGGACTATGAGAATCCACATTTATGTGACGAGATTCCTCTAAAGTCGAAAGGCTTGGTGGTCTGGGCGGCCATGTTTTGCGACCGGATCATCGGACCTTACTTCTTTGAAACAACGGTGACGAAAGACTCCTATCTCGAGATGCTGAGGGATTATTTCATTCCTGAACTGAAGAGACTACGAAGATTTTCCACGACAGTCTTCCAACAAGATGGCGCTCCTCCTCATTGGGGTCTGAATGTGAGAGAATTTCTCAACATCCAATTCCCTAATCGATGGATTGGCAGGAACGGTCCCATCCACTGGCCAGCTAGGAGCCCAGATTTGACGCCTCGTGATTATTTTTTGTGGGGTCATATCAAGGAGATGGTTTACAAGAATAGGCCAACAGACAACGAAGAACTGCAAGTGAAGATTGCAGAAGCAGTCCAGTCCGTGACGAAAGTCACGATCAACAAGACTTTTGAAAACTTTCAAAAAAGAGTCATTCTTTGTAATGAAGTTAACGGAGCTCACTTCCAGCATATATTGTAAAAATGCAAGTCTATTTGGAAATTCTGGTTGTTCATCTACAGTATAAACGAAAAATTGAGTTTGTAGTGCAAATACTTACAGAGAAATCTCAATTTGAAACCCGATTTAAGACTTTTGAGTCACCCTGTATGTACCGACAATTATTTCACGTCTCACTCTTTCGCTCGTCAATTGCTCTCAAAGAATTTGACGCTGCTCGGTACCATTCGCTCGAATAGGCGTGAAATACTTCAAGTACTTCGTGAAAGACAGAGCATCTGCGAGAGTCGCGAGAGCAGCCGTTCATTCTGTGATTTTTGCCAAAAATGTGTATGTCCGAGACATCGATTTGTTGTCAAAACGAGTCGGTGTAGCAACTGTCAGAACTTGTGAAAATTGATCTTTTATTTGAAAAAAAGTGTGTTTTTGTGGAAAAAATTGCGATGTTATCCTGACAAAGTCTACAAATATGGGATTTTGTAGCTTTAGCATAATCGTAGCATTATAATGAAATTATATATAGGCGTGCAATATGCATAAATAATCGATGGTTGTTCAGTCAATCTAATAATTCACAGACATTTACTATGTCTACAAAATGTAGTCATACATACTACAACGTACGAACGTATGTAAATTTCGACATACCGATAAGGGTTAAAATTGAATTCATTATTGAAAGTATGACTCTTGAATGTCATTATCTCACTACTTATTAAACAGTAGTAACATTAGTGTGATCTTTATTGACAAAGGCCTTAAAACAAGATACTTTGGACATGATCTATGCTTTCTTTTGAGATTGTGCTGGTATGGCTTTAGTAGGTAAAGCATACCACATTTGAAATAACATACGAAAAGCATGCAAATATATACCAAGAGAATACAGAAATATACCAAAAAAATATTTTGGTATGCATCCTTCGAATGTGATTGGTATTGAGCGATTTACAGTGAGTGTATATTTCTCCGTGACATGACCATAAATAGCAGCTTAAACAAGAGCGGGAAGTCCCATTTCTATAGAGAGAATATTTTTTGATATTCGCCTCGCATTGAAAATGATTCGATGAAGCAGAAAACTTGCTGAAGTCAAATCCAATCTATTGAAGTATGCTGAAGATTCCAATTGTTCGCAATTCATTGAAATTCATCCTCATGCAAAGATGTTGCTTCTTATTGCTGATGCAAGTGGAATCATTCAAAATTAGTCGTCATTTCACTGGATTCACTATATGTAACGACCAGCGTTTGAACTCAGACACCGATTACCTTTCATATCCCTTCATACCCTTCATACCCTTCATACCCTTCATACCCTTCATATCCCTTCATACCCTTCATTTGCCTTCTTTTTGGGTGGCAAGGTCTCCAAATTCCTATTCTTGCTTCCTTAGTTCCTAAAACTTGGTCAGACAGGGGAGATCAAGAAAAATTGGCATTTATCGGAAGTTTTTGGAATATAGAAACTTCTTTACACTAGATACTATTGACCCTGATAATATATAATTCGCTTGTGCGGGGCTGTGTTGTCTGGTTCTCGTGTGTCAAATTTATCTTGAGATATGTCATAGTGAATGCATCAAGTTCGTTGGGAAGATTAAAGGTTTGTCGATGATAATTTTGATTTAATATGGGGAACTGATAACTATATTCTTATCAGATGTTCTTTATAGTGTTGTAGACATTTTTTTAATGATCATGTATTGTTTTGATTGTTTTCATTTTTCGTCATGATTTAATTCTTTAGGGGTCGTCAGTTAATTGTTTGAATCGTTTTCTATCTTATTTTTGATATTTATGGCCAGATTCTGGTACGTAAGAGTTTTGTTGGTTGGGGTTTTGTTTGTGAATAATCTGTTGTACATTGTTGTAAACTCATTTATAGTTTGTAATTTTTGTTTGTTTTTCGAAAGATTTAGATAAATATCGTAATTCATTAGCATTTATAATTTCTCCTGTTATTTATTATGATTAATCATTAGTGGGGATAGTTTGAATCAGTTGAATTTTTTCAGTACATATTATATTTCCTTGTAAAAATTATTATGATGCATTGTAATTTCCTCGATCATTAGATACTATTTCTGAGTGACATAAATTTTTATTATTCAAATAAAATTTTTTTGAAGCTGTGGAAAGTGGAGTATTTTTACCGAATAGAAACAGAATCACATTTAATTCAAAAAGATTTACTTCTATTAAAATTTGTATTCTTTTTATGAAACTGATGAACTTATAAGCATATGGAAAGTCATGTAAAACATATCCGAATGATCAATTTCCTTTGATTTATTCTTCTTTATGGAATGACTGAGTTCTTTCTTTGGATATGCCTGAAGGATGTTAAGTCTATAATAACTCCACAGAAAACAACAATCATCGGCAGGTTGTAGGTTGATTATTGTGTGATCTGAAAGGCAATGGAACATAACTACCACCAGTGTTATTTTATAATTATCAATTTCGATTGTTCTTAATAAGTAGTTTTAACAAACTCAACCAGATTCACGGTACGGCTTCAGTATACAAGGTTTTCTAAAGGGTAGTATCATCGATTCTTTATGGGTGTAGAGCAGGTATCATTATGATTGTCTTGCGAATTTGGAAATGTCCTTGTATTATGTCTTCAGGATTCCAGCTGGTCCATTGTTTGTAGAAATACTTCGACTATTCATTAACATTGAAAGTTTCCTTTAATTTATTATTAAAGTGTGTTAAGACATTATTAAAAGTTCATCGGGTTCATTATTTGCATCGACGGATTAAATAAATTTTTTATGATCTGTGTTATGGGCGAAGCCCTGGAAGACATCTTGGTGTCCGGGTTCGGCTTCTATCGTTCGTTCAGCGGCTTCGGTTTGTGTGTTAATTGCGTTTAATCATCGAATTTTCGTTTTTATGCAGCAGGAGCGCTTGTGAAATATCTTCAGCTGTGCGGGCCGATGCCCTAGAACTGGCGGTTTTGACGGCGCATATGCACGATAAAAACTTTGTGAGAGTCCAATGTAATAATCAGCATATCTTTTGGTGAACTTGTATATCATAGCAATGTGGCTAGAGAGTTTATTATAATGATGTAATGTTAATATATTTCCGCTTCATCTCGTATCTACATTTTGTAAAAGCATTTTAACTATTTAAATGAGATTGATAACTCGTTTTTGGCAACTTTTCTTACATACTTACAAATAAAACGGGTATTTTTCCATTTTTTAGTTAAGGGAAAATATTGTGTTTATTTTTAAATATAAAATAGGCTAAGTCAACGACTTGAAGAGGTTGATTTTTATAGGATCTATATTTTTCACGTCCTAAGTGTTGTGATGGGCGGGTAGCATGGTTGGGGCATCAGTGTTTTGTGGTTGCAATAGAGAATTTAAAGTTATTTTCAACTAACTATTGTATTCTTCAGCATCATATATGTGTGTCTTACAATCTCAAGCATAAACGACACGTTGTGGATGAGGATACCTTTCTCTAGGTATATCTAATCTATATGACTTTTTAGCTGAAAAATATAATAAGAAAAATATTTGGTCGGTGATCTCTTTCCATCAGATATAGGTAAGATCACCATCATAATCTGAATCACGTTTTAGTTTTGATTATTGATGAGAAAATTTTAATGATTAGATGGAGATGCCTTAGTTAAATTGTGTAGACCCGTCACATAGTGGGTCTTACAGGTTCTTCAACGATACAGCAGGAGGTGTTGCAAGGTGATTAGATATGTGATGAATGTTAAAAGTACTTATTGTTTTATAATCTTGTATGACCATTTACCCATTTTCATTGTGTCTGAACATCATTTATTTTAATCAGATTCTTCAATTATGAAGTCAGAGGATTAGTAGGATTTAGGATTTGGGCCATGTTAATAGTAGAAGGTGTTGTCCTCATATAAATTTTTTTCTTGTTGAGCTTTACCATTATGTAAGTTTTTAATATATTAATATTTAATTTGGAAGACAATCCTCTAATAGTACATCATCAGATCTTTGCGCAGTTCTAAGGTTTCTTTGGGTATAAATGGTATCTCTATAAGAACTGACATTAAGAATGCTTCGTGATGCGGTTTACCTCGAGGATGAATAGTAGATGGGTGTTGTTCATCAACAAATAAT